>PQXL01000477.1:0-30286 GCA_004916875.1 Botrytis galanthina
GGGAGGGGGGAGGGAGGGGAGGGAAGTGCGATTTGGGAGAGGAGAGAATTTGAATAAATAACGTGTTGGTGGTATTAGTAGTGTAGGGAAGAGTGGGGATATTGATATTGATGTTAATACCAATAACTTGTAACTAATTGATTAATATCTGATGACCGGTCCATAGATGATAGATGATAGATGATAGATGATATAGATGATGGATATAGATATAGATATAGATATAGATATAGATATAGATATAGATATAGATATAGATATAGATACAAACGATTAAAATATATTTGTACTTGCAGAAAGTATGTGTGTGAGAGGGAGAGGGAGACAATTCCTGATGTGCTTTTTGTATATGGGTAGGTGGTGTTGGTGTTGGTATATTGATATGCTTAGATGAAGTTTTGTGGGATATGGAGTTGTGAGATGATGGATGATGGATGATGTGATTTAGTGGTTTAGGGAGGGGAGGGGAGAGGAGATGAGGAAAGGGGGGGAGATTAGTTGGGGTGGGGGGTTAGTGTTAGTGATGCCAGTCGAGTGTGATGATAGGAAAGATGAAACGGAAAGTTGGAGATCGAGATGAAGGTGAAAGAGGAAGAGAAAGCTGAGAATGAGGGGAACAATTTGGAGAAGGAGATGGTGAGATGGTGAGATGGTCGGGAATGCATATTATGAAATCAGGATGGGGGGTAGAAGAGGTGGATATATTATGTGATTTCTGCATCTGTTTTTGTGAGGGGTTTGTTTTCGCTTGTTGGGTGGTGTGGGTGAGTGAGTGGGTGAGTAAGTGACTCAGAGTATGTGGTTTCGTGAATATGGTAATTGCGAGAGAGAATGAAGAATGTGAGAATGTAGTGTAGCCAGCCAGCCAGCCAGTGTGAGAGATGGGAAAAAAAGACAAAATCCCGCGTATTGATTTCATCTTCCTGATATTGGAATTTTCAATTTTGAACTTGAATTCTGAATTTTGAAAGGGGATTTGGAGAGATGGATATTGATAATGGATGGGGTGATGAGTAAGGCTTACTTTCGTACTTAGTTTATACCTCATATTGAATTGTCTTAGCAACGTACACCATAATAGTATTTCTACCACTCCAGGTAGCTCATTCAATGGCGTGTGTGTGTTCTTGATAGGCGAGAAGGTGATGGGTATAGTAGGATATTGGAGGGATTGATGTTGTTGTATTTTATTGTGTTATAGGGATACATTGTGAGTTACGAGCAAAGAAGGAAGAAGAAAGGAATTGTATTTGAGACTGTTGGTTCACGTCGTGGTTCTGAGATATGAGGATTTATTTATTTGGGGTTCGTAGTAGATACCTATCGATGCAGATTGAGTAGATTTTCTTGATTAGAACGGAATGGCGAGCATCATCTGTGAGAGGAGAATGTAATGGAGATGTAATGTATTCTTGTACGTATTGTTTGTGATGAGTTAGGTTGAGTTTAAGGATGTGCAGTGAAGCAATTATGAAAAGTCTCTACTCATAGTTTCTATTTCAGGTAAGCGACGACAATGATGTGGTGGTAATAGTCGTCGAGTACTCTATTAAATACTGTAAACACCAGAAAAGAAGTAAATAGTGAGATAAAGCAAAGTGCAGGGAACCCGGGATTGTATCAAGCTATTTCGCTATTTGCTATTTACATCATGATATTAGAGGATATTAGGATTTGAAAGAGATTAGACATATGAGCCCGGGGACTGCATGAGGTCTACAGGTGTAGTTTAGATGTTGAGTTTATTCTAATTGCAGGAAGTTATGTGTGGAAGTGGCTTGTGAAAGGTGAATAGACAAAGGAGGCAAGTATGTGTAGTAAAGTAAAGTAAAGCAAACATTCACGAAATCAACAGATTGAATGACAAACAAAAAGCAAACGGACGAAAGTGGTGAAGCGAGAAAAATATCTATCATCTTGATTTTGTAAATGAAAGCAAGCCGAACTACACAGAGACTTGTTGGCAAATGGAAGAAAGCGAAGAGAGAAAAGAAACGGTTGTCCTGATTTTCACCATAATCTTCTATAGCAATCACTTTTGTTCTTTCTCATCAAGTGAGCGAAGCACCACATAAAATGTGAAGGGGGTACAGAGGTAAAATGTGACATTGTATGTTTAAAGTTATCAAAAACTAAACTGCTGCTCGCAATCATGCGGGCTACCTAAATCAATCAAGTCCAGCCACTGTTGGCAAAAAGCGAAACCTCAAACACTGTTTGCTCAAAGTTCCGAGTCCGGTGAATCGAGATCAACCGCATCTCTTGACCGTAATGACCTCCTCGGCGTGTTCCGCTTGTTCCGGTCGGCCATGAAACTCGTCCAGACCGCTTCCCACAATTTCTTGAAGTCAATCAGTAATCTCTTCTGATCTTCTTTAGAGAGCTCCATCCTCTGAAACCCATTCACGTGATTGCCCAATCGTTGAACCAAATCTGCCGCCCAATCATTGACTGCTTCAAGACCTTCCATATCTAGTTCAAATCCCATAGAAGATACCAAGACTTCCCTTGCTAAGCATTCCACGCGACCCTTCCAGTCCAAAATCTCATTAGCGATCGCTTCCAAGCGACTATTGTCAACTCTCCTCGTAACATAATTGATCATCAAGCTCTTGAGCCGATTTCTTAAAAGATAAGATTGCTCTACCAACATCAGTAGATCGTGTGGCGGTTCCGGAAAAATTGCGGTGTTGTGAAAGTATGATGTGAAGCCATACTTGTGACCTTTGCACTGAAGACAAAGAGGAGCTATCGCAGATTGAGATCGAGGCAAAACACAGGAAACTGATGAAGGCTGAAGAGAGGTTGATGAGCCATTGATATGCTGTATTCCGGACATTGGAGGAGTTGAAGCAATTGTTGATGTTCCATCTGGCTCGTATAATGAATTTGCAGGAGAATAGAACGAAGTAATCTCGACTTGAGAAATTCGTGTTCCCCCAAGTCCTTTAGAACCAAGATGATGGTATTGTTGACGATGACAAGAATCGTAAGGTTTCGTCAAAGAAGAAAGTTCATGTTCATGTCTATTATGAGGAGGTGACGGAGGAAACTTGAGAGATCCGAGACTTGAAGCTGTGACGTGGTCGGACAGTGGAATGCTCATGGTAAGAGCGTATACGTAGCGATATGAGTCTAGTAAAAGAGAACTCTTGGGTCAAGTTACTCACTCGTATTGCAAAATCGAAATATCGTAGTAATTTGGGAACAACGATTGTTCTTGTACGTTGTCGGAGAGAAGGAAGGGAGGAAGGAAAGAGATTTTGAAATTTAGAGAAATGATTTCTGTTTAAATGGATTGTAATTTGTGAATTGTGATGAACGTATGAAGAGAAAATAAATAAAGGTAGGTATGGGAAAATGAAGGTGCAAGTTTTGAAAGAATGAGAAGGAGTGAAGTGACATGAAAGCAAAGAAGAAAAAAAACTTGCTACTGATCTTCTTTTGGCGAATTCAAACGTCCAGCTACTCCAGCTTCGAATTCATGAATGGTGAAGAAGGTGAAGAAGGTAAAGAAGTTGATGTCTTTATCCTTTCAAAACAACATTTTGATATTTCCTACACTCCTTCAACAGAGTTTGTTATACATGTTTATAGGAATAGGAATTGGAGTTACAAGAAGCTCTTTTATTTTGATCATCTAGTCAATGATATTGGTGTCGCGTGGTGTCGTGTTTCGTGTGAGGAATCTTCGTCATTATTCGGATTGGGAAGGCGGTATGTCAAAATACATGGCAGAATTAAATTACTTTTTCTGATTCCTCGACCTCGATCAATATATCCCTTCGTCGCGTGGAGGAATTGCAGTCGAAATGGCGCCCAAAATGCCTTTGAGGCCTGCTGCTACGAATAAACGCAAGGAACCCCCATATTCATCGTCCAACGGTAGGAATGATGCTGGGAGAGGTCCAGCCATGAAGCGCAATAAGATAATGGATGCGCGATCGATAATGACCCAAACAGCCGACGCTGCTCTCAAGAATGGAGACCTAGATTTGCAATCATTTCTGAATGCGCGAGAATATGAAATAAAGGCATTGGAAGATGGCATGAAAAGGTCAAAGGGGGCCTTGTCTACCAGAGCATTCCAACAAGTGCCTCGGGACATGAGAAGAAGAACAGCTAGTCATAATGTGAAGAGAGTACCAAAACGCTTACAAAAGAGAGCGGCAAGAGAAATGAAAGAGGACAATACACCGACGGTCAACGCAAACAAGAGAAAACCGGGAAGTTCCAGAGGTCGCATTCGTGCAGAAACGGCCAAGAAGTTGGGGATTTTGGCAGACAAGAAAAGAGCCTCTAAGGGTGCAACTAATGTGGCAGGAATTATAACTAGAGCTGCAAGGCCAAAGATACGGCAGAATGCTTTGAACGAGCCTCAGAAACCGCCGGCGAAGTTTCGAAAGCGACAAATTCATAAAACTTGGTTACCTACCCATTTATGGCATGCGAAAAGGGCAAAAATGACAGAGCCCAAAGAGCCGCTTTGGAGGATGGCTATACCACTCAATTCAACAGAAAAATCATACAGACCGACACATAGAGCAGGAGGAAGTAGAGGGGCTGTAGCTTGGGATATGAGTTACATGAGTACTATTGGTCTCAAAGGTTCAGTTGAGTCTATCGGAAAGGTTCTTTTGGCCATAGGCATACCAGAGATGGATGTGAATTCAGCAAAGGGCGCAAAATGGAGAGCTGGGAAAAGGAGCTGGAATGGGTGGCTTAGCAGAGAATCGAAAGAACAAAAACTACAGATTGGCCCTGCCGTCGCATTTTGGGATATTCATGAAGACTCAGATAGCAATGCTACCAATGTATCGAAAAAGTCAATGAGACAAGTTTTGATCAGAATTCATCCTTCTGCATTCCTTGAAGCATGGAATGAGCTCCTACGCCTGTCGAAATTGCAACACCCAACCGTCCAGCTTGAAGACCTTCGTTTTGAGATAGGAAGTATCGAAATGACAGGTCCCGGTTCAACAGAAGCTTTAATTGGTATACTTCATCCATACTTCCAGTCCGAAGATGATCAAGAGCCACATGCACAAACATTTACTTCGCTAGCTGGTGTTACCAATCCTGCATCTTTACCAGCAAATTCTGTATTGTCATTCTCAATTATGGATCCTAGACTTCGATATCCACCTCGCAAGGTTGAACTTCCAGATCCTGCTGACGAGGAAGCGAATTTTGAATTGGCCGAATTATTGTCTTCTTGGCCGGCAGATCAGTCGCCCGCTTCATCACACCTCTTTGATCGAGACACACGATACAAAGCTACTCGTCTTCCTTCACAAAAAGCCTTAAATCGCCGCAAAACTCTAGCACCACCAGGCACTTTTCCCTCCATCTCAGAACGTGATCCTCCTATTCCAATCATGCTTCTCGCGTCAAGAATGTCAAAATCTTCAGCAGCACAAGGTAGCTGGACTCTTCTCGCTCCATGGAAGTGCATACTGCCAATTTGGTATGGTCTGATGCACTTTCCCTTGTCATCTGGTGCCAATCCTCGTTTCGGAGGTCTACAGGAGTTGAGGCAATCACACTTTGAGCATGGAGCTCCATGGTTTCCAGCTGATTATCCCGGAACAAATGCTGGGTACGCTTGGGAGGTCGAACAGAGGCTGAAAAGAAAACGTGAGTGGGACAAGAGACCTAAAGGCAAGAGAGTCGAGTGGAAATCTCTTGATCTTGGTGGTGGAAGGAAAGGAGAGCTTGGATTGGGCTGGGCATGTGACTTTGAGAAAGTGGCTGGGCTGTCTATATTACCTGATAACGAACAGAGTAATGCGAGTAGTGGCGATGGACCAGAAACTACTGCTGAGTCCAAAGACAAATCCATCGAGAATCCTTTCAACCAACTCTCTAGCAGGACATTCTCTTCTCTACTTTCATCTCCCACGGCAGACCTTCCAGCACCAACCGAACTCACCACTATCCGTCTAACACTCTTAACTCGCGGCGTCGCTACTCCCAACGCTCGTATATACCGTCTCCCAGCCGAATCAATTCTTAACGAAGATTCTTCAAACTCTACTCCCACCACACTCTCCACTCTCCGTCAAGAATGGCTTTCCCTCGTTCCCGCGCCTCTGCATAAGAAACCACCACCTAACCCCAAAGCCAAAGACCTTAAAAACATTGGTAAAATACCATTCAACACACCACTACCCCAACGCGTCCAACTTCTTGCAAAATCTCTGCTGCAAACCCCACCATTACAATATCCAAAAGAGAAAAATGATTCAGAGAATTATCCTATGGTTCCTGGGGAGGAAGATCTCGTTGGATTCGTTACTACCGGGGAGTATAATTTGGCGGAGGGGAAAGGTATCGCGTTTGGAACAGTATTTGCGAGGGAGATGCTTAAAGAGACGAGGAGTAGGGGAATGAGGGAGGGGTGTCTGTGTGTGGTGAGGAATGCGGGGGAGACGGTGGGGAGATTGGCGAGGTGGGAGAGCGCTTGATGATTGTGTAGGGTCGTAGTATTGTGATGATGAGTGTCTTGTTCTAGATGGTGGGAGTATGTAATACACCTACTTATACTTCCGATACGAATCGTATGAAATGAATTTTGAGTCGATCCCGTTGTTAGAGTAGGATTTCAATGGCAACCCATACGTATGAGTCATTAGTATTGGTATAATATTCATACACTCAAATATCTTCATATCGCTTTCTTCGGTTCGTTATGGTTCATGATAGAGAGACAGATACAAAACATTAAATATCCAAGACATCACATCAGCAAGCGAGCAAGTAAAAAAGCCGTAAAAAGATATTCGTGTTATTGCATTGTGCAAAAGGGTATGGAATATATTAATAACATGATTCCTAACTTAACATAAATCACCCAAAATGTTTTAGATCATCACAGCCAAAAGCCGAACATCGAATTTAGAAAATTGATTGTTCAAGAGGGAGGCCACAACCAACAACCGACACCCTGACAGTATCTAAACTTCGATGAAATCCCACGCGGTCCCCTCCCCATCCGTTTCCACCAGCTCCGTCTCATCATTCCCAATTTTCATTTGTCGAAACTTATCCCCATGCAGCATTAACAAGAGATGTCCACCTGATGGATGAGCTCTCGTACAGAACCATTCATTGTTCCGATGGTGAGTAACCTTACAATGAAATTTCCTCTTACCATCATGACCAAAGAATTGTCCGGAGACGCAGTTGCGGAAGCCAAACCATCCGTCGCGCTCTATGCATGTCCAATGACAGCCTCCGGCTCGAGGGATATTGGGAGATATTTGAAGAACCCCCTCTTTGAGTGTGATTGCTCCACCATGATTGCGATCTCGAATCATGAATGTCTTTCCAGCGTGGGGAACTGTGTCGTGGGAGAGAGAGCGACGACGAGAGATGAAATCCTCGGTCATGATTGTGTGGGTGGGCGTGTTGGAGCCAGTCGTGAAAGAAGTTGTTTCGGCAATCGAAGCGGCGTTATCTTCTTCATAGCCGGTTTCTACCTTGGAGATATTTGCAAGGAGACTGGGAATATCGAGTAAGGTAAGGTTTGGTTGCAATGGCCCTTCGATTTCAATCCTTAAAACATCTTTCCAAGGGGTTTTGTCTGGTAGATTTTTGGCATCGAGAAACATGTAAACTTTCGCACTAGCCAATTGCACGGCATTTGGAAGCTCGCCAATGTGGGCGAGAGACTTTTGGAAAGACTTGATGTCGGATTTTTGTGAAGCAGGCCGCGAAAAGTCAGGGATCAATCTTACTGTGAGAGAGCTGATTTCACTTTGTCGAAGAACAATTTCTGTTGAGAATGGAGTACGCAGCTTCCAATCTTTTGGTCCGGAACCTCCAATATCAGAGAGATCGCCGGATATAATGAGATGTGGAAGTGATTCTTCGCGTTCAAGGCCATACTTCTGAAGTTTGGCGATAAGCTCGTCCACATGCAGGTTCTTGGAGGGGTTCATGTTGAAGAGAAGAGATGCTGATTGCCAGTGAAAAATTCCCAGCAAATTCAGAAACGTTGGTTTTTGCTAGTCGAAGTGAACGTTGATCTCATAAATCTCAGTTCGTCTACGTAGTATCACTCCTGAGTGTTTGCTTTTCTCCTTGACTTTATGATAGAGATTTGATGGCTCCGTTTGCCTTGCCACGTGTGGCTGTGCCTTACGCACACTTATGAAGATGGCACTGCATATTTATGCACCTTATCACTCCAATGAACAGGTTCATTGATATTTTGTATTCGTATTCTATTGGTGAAGCGATTGATCAGCGGTTACTCGACTTGCTGTGATGCCAGTCTGTACAGCTCGCTTCGTGATTCGATCAGTTTCTTGTCATATCATCGTTCTTAAAGATAGGTGTGGGTCTAGTGATACGATACCAGAATGGCTAGCAAAGTCATGTGATCAAAGTCTAGCGGCTGATCAATGTGCACCTCAATAGTGGCTAAAACGACCTTACACCACCTCGTCCCGTTGCAGTCATTCTACATCTAGATCAACGACCCCCAAAATCTGTGCTTTTTTTATGGTAGTGACATAAAAGTTTCTGTTCTAAATACTTGCTTCTGGTTTCGAAGCTACTCTGCGGTGTTGGTTCTACAAGTTCAGTGGACCAATATGCGTCTTGCTTGTCTCCTTTTTGCTTGTATCATACTTCATGTTTGTTATTCTCGAAGCCTCGTGAATGGTATTGTGGTATTATGTTTGAGGGCTCAGAGAACTCCCCATTAGTTACAACATTCTTTACTATAAAATCCATAGATGTGGGTAGATATAAGTATCAAACAATCACAAGCTACGGCTACTCAGAATCCTACTCGATCTATTCCCTAACGAGATTCCGCTTTTTAAACGAGTAGCCAGCCATAAAGCAGACTCGGCAGAATAACCTTGCTTCGTTTCTGCGGATTATCGTCGGAATCAGTTTTGACTACAAGAGCGAGAGAGTGGGAAAAACGATAAGCCTTTTTTTTAATCACAAAATGAGGTGCTCGTAAACTCGTACGGCTGGCAGATTTAGTTAAATCGTAGCAAACCCTATGGCTGAAATGAGGAGCTTCTCTTTGAGAACAAGCGTCCACATACTCATACGGAGGTCGCGGTCATTTTAGAAGTGTTGGTATCACCATGGGGATGGTGAAGACAATATAGTACTATGGTTCACACTGTTGTAATATTGCTTGAGGTTCTAAAAGCTAGGGCTACGATATGCGCAAGCGCTAGTGCGGTCACATGATCCCTGTCCCGACAAGAAGAGATTATAGGCTCTTTTAGGGTGCATATGCTATAAGGCTTTATAACACATCGGATCTGATCGGGATTTACAAAAATTGATCTCCACTCTATCCGAATAGGCTAGTAGTGCTTATATCTCAGACTTAATTAAGCTTAATTAGGCTTTAGATTAACTCAAAATTTCAAAGTCTAAAGCTTATAGGCTCATTAAGTCTAATATAAACCTAAAAATTATCTCAGTATAGACCTAATAATAACCAATTAGTGTACTTGATTATAGGTATCTACAGGGCTATCTAGTCTCTTCCAAAATGACCGCGACCTCCGTACCTTGCAGCTATGTGCAGCGAGCTAGCTCAACCGCAGCGTATACACGTTGTGATTGGCTGAATCCCGGTGCAGTATCAAGCCGAATGTCAACGCGCGCCCAATGCTGGCATCCAGCTTCTGATCTATTGTTCTATTCGTGCTGACATTCTCTTCTAGAAATTATTTACCTTAAGAAGATGATTTATTTCGAAGCTGATTGAGTTGCGGGCGGGAGGGTGACCTTACAATGCAGTTTCATTCGACTCGTATTTTAGGCTGCCGTTTTCGGATCGAAAGATATCTACAATACATGTATCTGTTCTCCTGGATACTTTGAAAAGGTAAACTTCCAGGGCACTCAAAATTCATCGTTTCTATGTCGGGACCGTCCAACCCACGTACTTCCTTCTCGGATCTTCCTATCGAGCTTCGTTTAGTCATTTGGAATCTTGCAATATCTCCCCGAGCTGTAGTAGTCCAATTTAACTACAAAAAGAAATCTTGCGTCTCGAAGGACATCCCATCTTTACTCCTCGTTTCGCGCGAAGCTCGAGCCGAAGCTCTTCAAAAATATGAAATAAGTTTTGGAACTCGTACCAAAGTCAATTCGACCATTTACTTCAACTACGAACTTGACACTGTTGTCTTTGATTGGGAATCATTCAGAGATTCTTATCCGAGCCGTCACATGCCTTACTACGAAGAATGTTGTCGAATCAAACGAATCCGTGTGTCGGAAAAGACTCTTGATTATCTAGTCAAAAATGGGATGCGAGATTTGACTGTGTTCAAAGAAGTCGAAGAAGTCTCTATCTCAGGATGCTATGGAGGTGTTGTAAAATCTAGAGAAGAACATTTCTTGTCTAGATTCAGCGACTGGTTCATGGACGACTTGGATTACTATAGTTCCGGAAACAGTCGATTGCTACCGAGGTTTAGTTGTCTTGATGGCGGCCGCGATTGCCCAAGGCATTTTTGGTTCCGGCAGTGGAATAATTGGGCCGGACCAAGAGGAATACGGAAGATGGCCTGGACTGGCATGTTTATAGAGGCTTACATAAATTTGGGTCTCTCAGATTGAAAGAGGGAAAGGATGCTGTTCAGGAATCAGTTGAGGTTGCATATT
Source organism: Botrytis galanthina (assembly GCA_004916875.1). Classification (NCBI taxonomy): domain Eukaryota; kingdom Fungi; phylum Ascomycota; class Leotiomycetes; order Helotiales; family Sclerotiniaceae; genus Botrytis; species Botrytis galanthina. Next base: position 10,654 of record PQXL01000477.1, read on the forward strand.
GCTTGTGCATCACGGATTTCGATTTCGAGTCTTAGAAGATACGGTTTGTCAACTTGTTTTATCAACCTAGGTCTTAGATAACTAGTAAGTCAGATATGGATAGCAAGGACCTGGCGAAGGTGATATCTGGCTCGCAGGACTTCATAAATCTGAGCACAAACGATAACTTATAAATACTTTGAGACCAAAATATATATCTACGTGAGAAGCTCTCAATCACAGGAATAATGCGGATGGCTAAACGAAGTGCAATTATTGACTTATGCCATCTGGTCTTCAACTTCTGTAACTATCGAGACGATGATGCATTTGAACCAATGATGTTTACAGCATGCTAGCCACTCCAATGAATTACATGAAACAGGTGAAGTTAGCAACACGCTGGGGTAAGAACTCAAGTATTGATAACAAGCTTGCGTATTGATCTAATTAGAAAAGGTTTGTTGCACTATGCGCTATGAGATGTGTTTGTCTCTGAAATGCAACCGCAAGTTGAAATCATGCTACTTCACCGCCTTTTGGCAGAATGATAGTCCGCGATATCGATGACTCCCCGGATCTTCAAAACCACAAATTCTCCAAGCAATTCTCAAACCCATTTCAACTATTTCTTGTAATTTATCTCCGATTTTTCAGTTGGCACTATCTCTTCATAGCCGCAATGCCCAAAGAAAAGTCTGTCAATCCCGCACAAGCTCAGCGCAAAGCTGAAAAGGCAAAAGCTATCAAAAAAAGTGCGCAGTCAACTATTCAATTCTCCAATATTGTTATTTAGCTCGAGCATACTACTAACTTATCTTCAGGCAAGGCATCTTTACAAGCTCAGAAGAATGAACGACTCGCCAAGAAAAATCCACAACGTCTACAATCCCAACTCGACGACCTCAAGAAGATAGAGAGTTCTAGCGGAAAACTCACAAGTCATGAACGATCACTGGTAGAAGGATTGGAAAAGGAAATCAAAGCTGTAAACAAAGCACGCGAATCTTTAGGCGATGCAGCACCTCAGTTTTCTCAGTCGAGGGGTGGGTTTGGTGGAGACAGGGGAGGAAGAGGAGGGTTTGGGGGACGAGGCGGGAGCGGTGTTTTGGGCAAACGAAGAAGAGATGGGGACATGGACGAAGAGAGTAGTGGGTCGGATGTTGACGAAGAAGTTAAGAGAATACCCATGCCAAGGGATACGCCACCTCCATTCCCCAAAGAAGTACTGGATAAATGGTACGCGGCGCGACGGGCGCGGTATCAGGCACAGAATCAAAATCAAAATGGCGAGAAGAGTGGAGGCACAAGCGCCAATTCCATGCCATTGGGAGGAAAGGATCGCGGGGAATTCGGTAATCGGGATAATAGAAGTGGTGTGAAAGTACAGCAAGAAGTCAAGACAGTATATGAAGCGAAACCGCAAATACGAGATTTACGAAAGGAAGCTGTGGCTTTTGTTCCCGCGGCTGTGAGGATGAAAATGCAAAAGGGAAAGGGAGAAGGTGGTTTGATGGAACCGGAAGAGATGGAAAAATTAGAAAAAGAAGGTTATATTGCTGGCAGTACTGGGCAAAGGAAAGAAACTGAGGAAGGTGGTCAAATGACTGTAGAGATGGAGGAAGTGGAGGACGAAGAATATGCTTGAGCTGCATCATCAAGCACAGAGAGAATATATGTACGATATAGGAGTTGAATGATACCCCCGAAATTAAATGCAATTTGACATCTTCAAGATACTCTTCAGATGATCACTCAGATGCAATCATCAGACCCGAAATGGGAAATTCTCCTAAGATTGTTGGTGGATTAGGAACGGAGTTCTATCGAATGCTTTCTCGCTATTGACGTGTCGGAATACATGTGAGGAAATTCATGTCCAATATACAGTCACACGTCCGTATTCAAGGAAATGCATATGGCAAGAAGGCTCGTTTACAACAAGAAAAGTGAACACTACGAGAAACGGGGATCTGAATGCCATGTAACGAAGAAAAAGGGGCAAAAGAAAAAGGATAATCACTGTCTGGGTGAGATTTTGCAGATCAGGTGGAATGACGTTCACACAAAATGAGGAAATTGAGCGAAAGAAACCGAGAAAATCGACAAAAGTTACCCACCTATCAATCTTAGCTTTCCAGCATTTCTCTGCTGACTTGTTTATGTCTCTTGAGTCTTTTTCCGTGGAAGGTGTCCAGAGCCGTATCACACAGGTCTGCATCCTCAACCGCTGACTCAAGCACTAGAACGTTCTTTTTTTGTCGGTAATGAAGGTTCCCACGCAATTAGTGGACGTATTTGTGGCACGAAGTATCTCAACTTGAGCTTGCATATAAAATGTCTTGGTTACGTCACTTTATGAATGTAGATGGACACTCAGCGTTATTTGTCGAATCAAAATGTGCTTGGCATAGATCGTGCTGGCGTTGTTATTGCTTGAGATAGCATCGTAGTCTATGAAAAAAAAATCGTATACAGTGCGTGTGTTTGTACTGAAGGTCCTTGCCCCTGATTATGTAGCGTCGTCGGGACACTCACAACGTATGATAACCGCTTCATTATCTGTATAATTAGGGGCCCACAGACTCGAAGTTGAGACTCCTTGGAGAAGTGAATGGCCAGGCTAGTTATGCTTGCGTTTAAAAGACGCAAATAATTGAGTCTTCTCGCTTCAAGCTTTGGCCGGACGTGCAATTTAGTTGCAATCGATTATAGGTCTGGATTGATTCTCTACTCATAGCCTTGCTGCTTCTCTCTGAACACGATTTTCTTCTTATTTCTCTATTGCTCCATTTAGATTATACTGAATTGATGAGAGTACGAACAAGTTGTTCTACATCTTTGTTATCAGTATTCACTTGTTCCATAGTACGGATAGCGCGTATGTATATCGTATGTTTCAGGGCTGGGCGTCTGCTTTATACCATTGTCTACGACTCTGGCCTTGTTTCTTCTACAACGGATAATTTATGTTTTGATAGTTGGCTGAGGCGAGAATTATTATATTAATACCATCCGTTAGCCAGAATGGACCCTTGGGTGATCTATCTAATCTTTGAAATTCAGTTCGTACCTGGATGAGGCTTGAGCATGTCAACTGCACCTTACTTGGGGGTCTCATCAATCTACCACTTGGAAGATTCTGCTACCGTCTTCATATAAGACAGATTTTCTTGCAAAAATTTAACCTGCTAGAAGTGAATAGCCAAAAGTCTTTATTGACATGTGAAGAAGACTGTTCATTCATATAAACCAGATATAGACCAGCTACTATGAGTTTCATCGTATGCACTATTGCATCGCTCGAGTCTTTTTAAGAACACAATGAAACCAGATGCTATTGACTTACTCATAGCTAATAGCTAAGTGTAAAACTTGGTATGGTGTCGTTGTTTGAGTTTTCCGCTTTTTGAGAATTCGTAAAAAGCCTCTAACATACATCAGAGGAGCTTTTGGATTGTTAGGTCATAATTTCTCGATGAGTTGGGGTGCAACAGACGAAGGTAGTCGTGCACACTCAGATACGTCGTGAATAGATTTACATGGACCCTAGTATCTCAATAATTCCCACGGTGAGTATTTCCAGCTCCTGAAATCCCTTCTGGGATGAACTAGATTCTTCCATTTAGTCGAATGAAGATATAGATGAGAGATTTCCACATAGTAAGTTTCTAATATCTCAGGGAGTGTTCAGTGCAATACTTGCAATATCAGCCGATTTAGAGCTTTTGATGAACTCCAACAATTAAGCGAATCGATGTGGAAGAAGCTTCATGTCGATTTGCAAGCCAGGGTATGCCAATAAGAGTTTGTCTCCTCGAGCCGGGTGCTGAGAGCACACGTTCTCGGCTATCAAAACTCTTCATTTTCCTCGCTACGAATGATCCCAAATCCAGGGTTTAGTTGAAATTTTAAAACACCTATACTTTCCGAATGATAAACACTGATAAATCTGCTGGTCCAGAACTATTAGATATCTTCGGATAGAGTGCTAAGTATTGGATCTTGAGCAAGCAAATGAGAGACAATCTAATGCTCATGAAAGGGGTTTGTTCTAAGATGATAGGTCATTAGATTGGTGTTCATTATCACTTGACTCTTTTTGTATATTCACATGTCTATTAGTATTTACTTGCGCATAATATCAAATCGTCAAGTTCTTCTTTCATTGCTATCTAATTTCCAAAGTAGTACTCATCTACTTGCCCCATTTTTACAGCTCCCATTCATACGCACATGCACATTCATATCCCCTATTCCCAGACTTCTCTCCCTCCCGCCACCTCCTATCACGCTATTATTCTATTCTTCCATCCATGCCACTCTTCCCTACTATCACCCGTCAACATACTTTCAATCTATACAAAAATGCCCTGGCACACATATCAATCATCCTACCCATACGCTTCATATCTTATATCTCACAGCTCTCCAACTTCTCGCTAAGGCCACTCCCTCACTCCCTCATGTATCCTAACCACAATACACTATAGCTACCTAAATAGCCATCTACATACCCACTATAGCATCCCTACTATTACTCACTGATATATATAATTCCAAAGATGCTCTTGTGGTGAAATAATATCAAGGAGATAAATCATCCCATCCTCAACATCCATAGATCTCTACAATTACTCATCTTTCTTTACACTTTATACTTCTCGTGTATTAATGCGTATATACTACAGAATGCACACAGATCGTTGAATTATCCCGTTTCTTTTGCTCTCCTTACGCATATATAATAAGTAGGATTATACATATCATATCCTATCATATCATATCTCTATCTCTCTATCCTTCGCAACGACGAAATCTTGTATCATTTGAATACTGATCATAAACCAATAACCACACAATCAATTACCACAATCCATCACCCATCATTCCTCTCTGATCATCCATCCACCAACTCCTCAAACCAACCCCAAACCCATCAAAAAACGCAGACACACAACCCAACACCCTTAACAACCCCGACTATCCACCCATATCAACCCACCAAACGATTCACCTCTCACCATACCACTCAGCAAGTTTCGTATCCGATAGACTCAATATTTCAAGAGCGTTTGATATCTAGATAGGTGTTTGAAGTTGAATCCATCATAAGATGCAGCTGCAGTCTTGAATATAAATCACACACGTTACATCAAACCACCCAGATGCGCGCAGGATTTCTACAAAAGAGATTTTTATGATCTTTTGGATAAATTTCATTCATTCATCCATTCATTCTATAAATCTCATCATTGTATTTAAAATATAATCGCGATTCCGCAATATCTTGACAGTTTTCTAGGGGCACGACGGTGAGTTTACATTGAATGATATGGGGTACTTATGAACTGATTTATCTCATTTCACCTTGCAAATTCTGAATTGCAAGTGCGTTGATTTGATCGATATTGTATTCTCTACCTCTTCCTAAGACTCCTTTCAAACTTTCAAAAGCCCAATTCATGTTCATCACCGACTCAAGACTCATCGTCATCATCATAACCATAACCATACTCATGGACAAAATCAAACCCCAAACCTAGAAAAGCCCATCCCCATCGACCCCACAACCCAAACATCTCCTCGCCTAAGAAATCACTCCAAACATCTTGAACAAATAAGTGTCTACACTCATCTCAGCTCAGCTCATCAAACCCAGACGAATACATACGTACACACTACTCCAAAGACTCCAGACAGCTAGACCCTGATCCATCATCAAATCACATGCTTCAGGATCAAACCTCAAATCTCAACGCCACATCCACGATTCCCCTCCAAAAGGAGTCCGGAGTAATGTATGTCATTACAAAATCCGATTTTTCAGCATGAATTTGCCCCCGCGATAGAATCTCTCAATGGCAAAAGAAAAATCAAAATCAAGGTTATCGAGAATAGGTGATCACTAGATACACAGAGAAGTAGTGAAAAATTCTAATCACTTGATGCCATCTTACAGACCGCGAGACGGGCGAAAAAGAATGATGGATTTTCTCCTACCAATCGGTCTTAATTCTCATGATCCATCCTGCGTGTCATCAACTCCTTCCCCTCTCCTCACCCGCCACTTGTGTTTGTAATTCTTACTACCTACTACCTACTACCTAATCATAGTATACTGACAAGATAACCCCACAAGACAAGACAAATCCTAAAGCCGATTCCACACTCCCTCGCATGCTCGCCCCAACCTCCTTCCCCTCACCATAGCCTATGAGATTTACAATTTCCCAGCTCCCTTCTACAAATGTTCTAGACACGAAAGCGGCGTCACATCATCATGTCACATCATCACAACCACTAACAATCAAGAGCCAGCATCATGTCATCCAACTCTCACCAAGCAAGTCCGAGCTAGTCTCACTTGCTATGACTCAACCAGATGATAGGATACGAAAGGAAAGGAAACGAAAGGAAACAAAATAACACGATATCACCTGTTTGACGATCCTCCGGGCGCGAAAACATGTGATGGAGGTAATGTGTAAGTGGTAAGTAGGTGCGGAACGGGATGATCAACTCAAGCATGAGACATGCTGGAAAGGAAATGAGATGAGATGATGAAATTGGCGGGTGGGGGGCCAATGGGAAGGAAATAGGCAGACAGATAAGTAGCGCCTGATGAGATTTGGATCTGAGCTGGGGATATTGTGTGGTACTGTGTATGTATGTATGTATCTGGATACTTTTCCGAATAATAGGTAGTTAGGTAGCTAGCTAGCAAAAAGGCGGTGGAGAGATGAGATGGATAGGTGAAGGATGGAGGGGAATATGATATGCTTGTATTGTATAAATGAATGTAGGCAGATCATAGCCTTGCTTTGCTTTGCCTTGCCTTGCCTGCCTTGCCTGCCTTGCCATGCCTTACCTACCTCACCGACCGAATCTAAGGCTCCTTTCTTACTTCAAGGCTGTACCTACCTAGTAACCACGCCGAGAAAAGCAAATAAATAACTTCATCCATTTATCTTCAGCCTGAGACAAAAGCAAGCCTATCTATTTCATCCCTTCGTCCATCTATCCACATCCATCCATCCAAGCACGCAGCATGCTAGCACATGTTTCTCCTACTTGCTTGCTTGCCCATCTCCCTCCCTACCCCATACAATAAAATACAATATAATAAGACACCCATCTTGCATCCACCGATCGACTTATCATTAGCAAATCCCTGATTCCCAATCCCAATCCCAATCCCCATCCCCGTTCACCATTCCCAATTTCCAACCCAGCAGCATGGACACTTGACACTTGACACTCGACACTCGACACTCGACACGGCTGGAGTTGAGTAATGCAATTTGGATAAAGAGACTGGCTGGCTGGCTGGCTGGCTGGCTACTAGGTAGCTGATTCAAACGGGGGCTGCCGCTTTCGGTAGCATAGGTAGGTAGGTACTGTAGGCAACAGGCAACCGTCCCAGTAACTTAACCGAGTCGTACCGGAAACGAGGAATCCAATGTTTTTTGTTCCATGCTTGCTTCGAGAAGGAGGATTGGATCCTGGTTTTATCACTTGGGTGGTGATTGATTGGTTGATTGGTAGATTGATAAATAGATAGATGAATAAATAAATAATTATATCATTTTGATTTTCATTTCACAATGAGACTACCTGGTACGATAATATAAATATAAATACAAATATACTACATCTAAACAATATGCATACAACATCTAGATACCTACTTGTCAGTAGGTATCTAATCTATAATAAGGTAACAAGCACATCGCAAAATAAAACAATTCAACATCAACTCCGAGGTCCCGAAACAAAAGGAAACTGCATTCCTCTTCTCAATCGTCTACCCTATATTTCTCTACTCTATTCTATGCCTACTAACCCGTCTAGGTAAATTTGACTCTAGAGTTCAAACCACAAGGTTATTACTCACTCCCGAGGTCACTCACCACCTGCATACATGTATGTGGCTGAATCCTCACCCTCCACTCTCCAGCTCTTCCCGTTTCCAATTTTCCATTTCCATTTCCATTCATTCCAATTGCACGCCATCCATTCCATCACCATCACCATCACCATCACCAAATCCATGCAACCAAGCAACCAAGCAACCATGCATGCAACTCACCATACATCCCTCCTCACTCACCCCATCCATCCAATCACCCTCTCGCATCCACTTCATCCAGAATGATGATCCAATCTTGGCATTGCAATTCCCCACTAACCATTCCAAGAGGGGGTTTCTAGAAGATTTCCCTTTCAAGTTTCCACGTCTCTATCTTTCTAACTACTACCATTTCCCAAACCCAAACATAAACCCGTTGCACTCAATCTTTCATTAGATCTTAATTAGTACTATACGCACTGCGTTGGTTAATTACTCTACTCTACTGCTACTCTCCTTTTTTTGTATTTACAGAAAGAAGAGGAGATTGAATATCTTTTATATATAAAGTACTACGATATACTATACTATATTTTATATTTCTATGAAACCGAATTATAGACCTCGGTATCGAATGAAGAAGAACGAGTTTTATGAATACCTAGTTAAATACCTAGATAATAAATAAACAAATAAACATATAATCAAAATTCCAAGTATAGAAATAAATTACTTACTATCTACTCTATACATGCATACATATATACATGCATACATATATACATGTATACATACATACCACATACCACACACATAATTCAACAAGATAGATATCTACTCTATAAATGACAAAAATTCCCAAATCCCAAATCCCAAATCCCAAATCTCAAGTCTCAAGTCTCAAGTCTCAAGTCTCAAGAATCACCAATCCCCCCCTCCCCCAGCGAAAAAATCTCGGAAAGTCTGCTGATGAAAGATGAGTCAATTGACGGAGTTTTTCGGTGTGGTGCACGAATCACTCATATCATATCATATCATATCATATTATACCATACATACTATACCATACTATACCTACCGTATTCTTTTGGAAGATTGGAACAGAGCTAGCAAGGATTATTACTTTAAGGTTGTTTTAGAGCCAATTAGCTTGCTTTTAAATGGGGTAAAATACGTCAAAATAGAAGCACTAAACAGAATTTCAAGGCATTTGATGAATAATCTGTTGAGGAGGCGAATCAGACAACTCCAGTGTACCTTGCAACCCTAACCCACGAGAAGCTTAAATTACTACACCCTTGCTAGCTCTGTTCCAATTTTACAAAAGAATACGGTAGATATCTAAGATACTTTATTGTCTAGGACGCGAGGAAACTAGGACTCGAGAGGGTATGTATGGATTTGAGAGGGTATGTATGGATTATTGTTAGGATTAGGATTAGGATTATAATGCGATGATACTATGATAAAACATACAATATACATACAATATACAATATACAATATACTCATCGCCGTTTCTATCCATCTCAAATTATCAATCCCGCACCTCCACCCACCCACACACTCAATGAATGAACAAGGAAAATCCCATCCGTTCACTCAGGCTTGATATGAGAATCGAGTTTCGAGACTCGGATTGGTTTGTAACTTTGTATGTACCTACGAATAAAAGCATCATAAGAATTTCCCTGACCGTCTTGAAGGCGTGGTCTCTATTGCTCAGCTACCTATCCTACCACCGACCAGGATTATGGAAAGCGTGACCGGTGACTAACCAACTAACTAACTAACTGACTGACCTAGGTACATTTTCGAATTTCGGAAGAGGAATGGAATGGAATTTCGCACTCCTCCTCCCTCCAAGAAATAAATGGAGCCCATGGAATTCATTCCAACTTCCCATAGTATCGTAAACTCCGTAAAAATAAATGTCAACAACGAACGCGGGGATGCCACTCACCACCCACTGAAGCACTGAAGTGAACAAATATCCTTCATCAATCGCACCCCTGTCCTGGGAAAAGAAGAGCCATCGGCCACTCCATCTCCATCTCCATTGCCATCCATCTGCATCTGCATCTATCGCCGTAGGTATCTGCCACTCTTCACCTCCGTGTTTTACATTGTGATGATGTGTTTACTCGGGTGAGAGTCACCTGATGTGATGACCCATACAGACGGATATTCGTTGTTAACCTACCCTACCCAACCCTCGTTGTTACTTACGGTCAAGCCCAAGCAAAGACTCGCGAATCGTGATGCCCTCCCGAACAAGATTTTCGCGCTTCGTTGTCTCATCCCAACTGGTTTGGAAATGAAATGAAATGAAGCGCTCGTGATGTATCATGTATCATGTATCATGTATGGCATGGTGTGGTATGGTATGCTCCGTTGCTAGCTAGTGTTGAGGAGAGGACCCTCGTATCATTTGGTATGACCATGACGAGAACAAGCGCATGGCGAACGAGACCAAAGGAGAAAGATTTACTGAGCACATACGAAATCATAATGGAGAAGCTCGGACATTTCTGTCTGACGCCTTTATTTTGCAGCCTGGAGTGGATGGATGGATGGATGGATGGATGGATGGGATGGAATTGACTCATCGATGGATTTCCGGATCCCGATACCCAAAATCGATAGAGGATTCTCGTTTGGGGCCGTCGGTGTTAATGGTTCATGGTTCATGAGGTGAGTGAGGGTGGGTGAAAAGTGGGGTTTTTCTTATCCAGACAGACAGACAGACAGATAGACATGCCAGATTCGACATTTGATGCAATGCGTGAGATGGAAATCTCTCAAAAGTATCTTGGGTACAAACGGTCACCGTAACATGCTACCATACAAATTGCAGCGGAAGGAAAAACAAACCAAAAAAAACAAACCAAACGAAATATCTCGAATTTTCTACTTCGTACTCCTCTCGATGCCATGAGGGGAAAGTGGATACCCACTTTCCTTCACTGAGGTCCTGTCCTGTCCTGTTCTGTGAAGGAATACTGCAGCCCGTAATCACAACGCCGGAAACGAGCATGAAAAAAAAAGCCATCCAAGCAAAGCTGCTGCTGCATGCTTATACTTGTCGTCGCCAAACCAATCACGATGTGCGCTTCGGATAAGGTGGGGGATATATTTGACACGGTCATTGGTCATGTGCTTCATGGGTATTATTAACAGTTGAGATGTACGAGTATGTGTATGGGCGTAGGTATTCTCCTATTTGCTATGCTCTCAACGCCTCTGTTTAAAAAGCCTTTGCTTCTGAGATGACTCGGCGGGTGACATGCCAGATTCGATCTCATCGAGAATTACTGCTTACTTGGGCTTATGAATCTCCAGGATTGTGAAGTGAACGATGCGAATGGTTTGAGAGGCCGAATAGATCAAAGTTTCCTGTACTTATTATTATTCTCTTCTGTCTCTTCTTTCCTTTCCTCCATATTTAGAGGGGGCTGATGAATATCGCTGAGTGATACCCGGGTGTGTTACAATAAAGTCATGAAACTGGTGATGATACCGGAAGCGACACGGCTAGGGACGAGTTCCCGTCGTATCCAATTACTTTTCTCTCGCTTCCAAATTCATTTTGCCTTGTCTTGGTGTTGCATCTATTTTGCCTTCCTGCATGATGTGAAATTGTGAATCCCAAGGCGGGTGAGACTATGAATGAGGGAGGGGGTGGGTGATGGTAAGAAGGCAAAAAGTTGTTTTCCGTAGACTTCCTCGACTTCGTAGTACATATCTGGATTTCGCCATTACCGCCATTTTCCCGACCACCTTAGGTAATACTAGATACGAATGATGATCGTACAAAGTACCTAGGCATTGGGCAATAATCGTACTTGGTCATGTCAGTGGCAATTAGCAAAATCTAAATTTGACATTTCACATTTCACAATTCACAATTCATCGGCGATAATGACCATGGTAAGAATTGATTCGAACCTCTAGACTCTGGTTCCGCATGGGCAAACGGAAGTACCGAGGGGAATGCGCAATTGCGAAGAGGCTGAGGAAATCACTCGTGCCTAGGTGTGTCGATTCTCAGCATCAAAGCCATGCCGCACAGCACAAGAGATGGTCTATGCATGGGATAGTCCGACTGTAATTTGAAATTTCCATTGTGTGGTGACTGGTGAGGAGGGAGGGGGGAAATTTGAAAATAGAACAGGACGAGAGAGGATTCGTATGCCCATGCGTTTCATGAGATGTTCCCCCCACACCCAGATCGCAATTGCCGATAGTCCGTACAGTACAGTGCTTAGGTAGATGATGCTCTTGCGTCTGCGCTGGCTCGGCGAGTCTCTTGGAAGGCATTTGATTGATGGATCGTGGATGGGTAGAGTGATAGACATGGAGACATGGAGACATGGAGACTTTCAGCATTGATTGCAAGGCTGTGTACGATATTCATCATCGGTTGATGGCGACGGTCGAGACGGGCTGAGCGATGAATATCTCCTGTCCTGTGCAAGGCAAGGCTCAATACCGCCAGCATCCAGCCGGATGAAGGGGGGGATGTTTGGCCGGCGCGTGTGTGCGTGCTCCGTAATCGATCAATCATCAAGAACAAGGGGAAATTGGAAAGGGCAGATAGATGCTTAACAAGCAGCGACACTGATGAAATTCTTAATTACACTTGTTGACATCGATATTGATAATCATATCATCTCATCTCATACCATGTCCTGTGAATATGAAGGAGCGGAACACTGCATATTCTGCACGACATCGCTAGTTATTAGAAGTATTGTTTGTAGGCGTTTGATTTCATAGAGTTACTAGGTAGTTATCAATGAGGCGTGAAGTATCAAAGTATAGCATTTGGTGGTTCGCCATTACTGGTTCTGTTTTGGGGGAATAATATATTCTCCTTGCATCATTTTTTGAATGGTAGAGGATGAAAGACACCTCAAGATACCTACCACAGCTAGACTCTACTCGGTCGTACATTGACTGTTGCCATATCAGATCGAAGCATTTCAACGGTGTTTTCTTTCCTTCCCAATCGTCAACTGATTGTTTTGCATGGGCTGGGCTGTTCCGTACACAACCATCATGACCATCATGACCACCATCTTTTCTTCTTTCTTTCTGTCGCTCGTGCTTGCTTTTCTCTATTGGAGCCTTCTCCTTCCTGTTCCACTGTATGATTCTCGGTTGGCTGATAATCTGGCTGAAATGGCTTTGACATTGGCGATGCAATGCATCCATATGATTTGTAGAAAATGGAAAAATAACAAATGCTAAGACTCATCGATGCACATTGCTTGCAACTTACATCTGCTCTGTATTTCTCGCTGCCCAGTGCCCACACTCCCTTTTTGCGTCGGGGGGTTACATTATCCTTGTCTCTTCATCACATCCCTTCATCAGTCATATCTTTTCCGTCTCGCTGGTTGGCTGGTGGGAGGAAGCGTTGCCAGAAAACCATGTGGTTCCTTTACTCCTCCGTAATCATTGTCGGTGCAGCCATGTCAAGCAGATGGACCGACCGACCGACCATTCAGAGGGGATCGAATGGAAGCACCAAATGGAAATGTCTGTCATTAGCTAAACAGAATCAGAACCATGTTCGCCGCGGCAGGAATTGTAACAAAACAGCAGCCATGCCCGCCCATACGCAAAGATTTCTTCCCTCCTCATCGTCAACATGTATGATTCCCGAAACTTTTAAGTCGGCGGCTGCTTGAAGTCTGCACAGTTATTATCACATCACATCTCAACTCATTCATATATACATATTCTCGTTGGAAAAAAGAAAGATCTCTATAAAAAAATAAAAATAAAAGGGAAATCAAAGCATCAAAGCATAAAAGCATCAAAAAAAGAAAAGGAAAAGGAAAAAAAAGAGCAACGGCGATTGTTTGTTTGTTGGTTTGTTCGTTTGTCTTGATAGGATTCATTATACGATTATTATTCTTTACCTCTCTCTATTCTCCCTTGGAAGAGTTCCTTCATCTGGCCTCTTGTCTTAATTCAGCCGACAATTATCACCTCGATCGACCTGTGATTCTTTCACGGTTTCACAGTTCTACGGCTCCATTCGTATCTACTTTGAAGTTCGTACATATCAATCACACGGTTTCGGTTTCCTACACCTCACCTCACTCACCTCACCTCATAAATCATCTTACCCGCCCAAAGCCAAAGCCAAGTCAGCTTGTAAGGTGTAAGGTACTGGTTGACTGACCTTTCTCTTCGCCCGCCCGCCTCTTGAAAGTTTGACCACTTTATCAGTCGACATACTCACCCAAATTCGACTCACACCTACCTACCTACCTACCGCAATCTCGTCTCATCTCATCTAATCCATCCACCCACCCATCCATCCATCCATCCATCCATCCATCCATCCAAAAACAGGCGTCAATCTCCATTTTCCCCACGACTCACAATCTCATCTTTTTGTTTATACCATTTTCATCATTTCTACCTAAATTCAATTGACTTGATCCTTCGCCACCTAATTCCTATTACTTTGTTACCAAATCACCTGATCCGAGGCGCAAAGAGATCACGAGACTTCTTTGTCGATTGATTGATTTATTAGTATCTACCTCTTTATTAAACTCCTCGGTCCAGTCACCAGTCATCAGCCGTCAGTCATTATTCATTATTCCAATTCACCGCAACCTGGACGCTCTAGAAAGAAAAAGATCTGTACTCTTGACCTGAAGGCGAAACTTGCACTTGGCTGGTTACACATAAGATTGATTCACTCACTCTCTACGAATTAACTGCCCAAGTACTAAAGTACTAAACAGCTAAACACCTACCAAGACTTCCGTATACTCTATTACTCATATTACTCACTACAGTCCGGCTTTAACTTTATTTGTGGATCATCAAGTCTTGCCACTAAAACCAGTCATACCCCATCAACAACTGAGCAACTGAACAACTAAACACCAAACACCTAAAAAGGTACCACCCACCCATATCCATCTTCCCCCCCATACCATCCATACCATCCATACCATCCATACCTTCCATACCTTCCATCCCTACCTACCCAAGACTCTCTCACAGCCTCACCTTAAATACCTTTTCCATATATTATATTCCATAAAAGAGTCAAATGTTAACTTCATCTTAAAAACAAAAAAGATCATCGATCCTCTCCTCTCCTCTCTTCTCTTCTCTTCTCTTCTTCACTGTCAATAATCCATCGTGACTTCTGAGTCTGAATTAAAAAAAAAGGATTATTGAAAGGGAAAGGAAAAAGGAAAAAAAAAAAAGGATAGACTCATCCTTCCTTCGAGCCTAAACGTTTTTAGTCTCCGTCGCCTTCGCACTCTTCGCCTCTTCATCCTATTCACAAAACGCATTACTCACTCCACTCAATCCTTTGTTCAATGACAACCATCGGTTTATAACCCTCGACTTTCCTTTACTACCGATCACGAATACAATCGCACATCGACACACAGTAATAACTCAGCACAACCATCTTTCGAATGCTTGATTTTACACTTTCATAAAAGGCACACGTTTCACAAAACTACGCTTGACATACACACAACACCCTCACCCGCTCGTCCAAAGTCGCGACCTTTGATGGGACGCTGGTTTACCCAAATAAACTAGCCCACCATTTATCACAACAGTTACCATTTCACAAAACGGAAAGGTCAACATGCTCTTAGGTCTTTCAATTTCTTACCCAGTCGCCAGTCTTACATTGTCCAAATCTACCGGTTATATCGTTCCTGAAGAAATCATTGCGATCTCTTCTTCAAACTAGTCTTATCCTCCTCCTACCTCGATCATCTAGCTTTGGCAATAACTACCACGTTGTTGCACGAGCCTGTATCTAGTCAGAAGGTTTCTTGGGAATAGTCTATAACGTTATAATCTAGATTTTGGCTTTGTACAGACGGCGACTGGAGTTTTATTTCTCATAGAACTTTTTCACTTCCGATTCACTTAACCAAATACATACCAAACACTCCAAAGATGCATTGCGGCGAAGATGATTTGTCGCCTTACACCTCATTTTGTAATGGTCCTTACAGTTCCTCGATAGCCTCGTCGGCTTCCTCCTCTACTTCTTCCGTTTGGTCCGATGCAGCTTCACAAGCATCCGACAACTCTTCCATCACAAGCGCATCCTCCGATTCCGAACCTCCATATTTCTGCACAAACCAACAACTACCCCTTCCTGCTATCGCAATCGATGTCTGCGAAAAAAATAACATTACAAAATTTTGGCCACAACAACGGCTGCCGGTGGAAATCGCCCCAGAAGAAAGGCAGAACCCAAGAAGGACTAGTGGCGGATCTAGTACCCGCACCGGTCGTCCTCCTACCCTGATACGTCAAGCTGATCGCAAGGTCAATTTTGTTGACAGCCTCGTCGGTAAGCTTACTATGAATTCCTGATGACCCCCAAGTCCATGCGCTCAACCACTCCCCAGATTCTTCGGCTTTGATTGTCGAAGCCATATGGCCCCTTTCAACCGTCGCTTGTAGAAGCGAAATGGGTAAAGGTGTCCTTCCTCTGCGCATCTTCATACAAGAAACTTTGAGAAGATCAAGGACCAGCTACTCGACTCTTCAAGTCGCTCTGTACTACCTGATCTTGATCAAACCATTTGTGCCCAAGACCGATTTTACTATGGAGCAAGCCGATGATACTCAATCATTCCGGGCGTTACAATGTGGCCGACGCATGTTCCTATCTGCGCTGATTCTCGCGTCGAAATATTTGCAAGATAGAAACTACTCGTCTCGCGCTTGGAGTAAGATTTCTGGACTACCCACTTTGGAAATTAATCAAAACGAAATAGCATTCCTCCTTGCCGTGAAGTGGGAGTTGCACATTACCGAGAAAGTTTTTCAACGTTGGACCGACATTGTTTTGAACTATACACCATCATCGCAGCCTCCATCCCCCGGAGCCTCTACTTTGAGTATCGCAGAACAATCTGTCGAGTGGAAACGAATCGTTCTTCAGCTCAACCCGGAATTGGATAACATCAACGAAATCACGAGTCCATCTCACAAAGAAGTTTGTCGTCTTCCATTAAGACCTTTCACACCATTGTCTGCATATCATCTTTCAGGTTCCTCGGAGCCTACCTCGTCTCCAAAGCAATATTCACCTCATACCATGGAGCCATCACCATCAGCCACCTATCCAACTGTGAGACCTGTACCGGCTCTTGGCCTTCTCCCCACTCCACGATTGACTCCCCAGAGTACGGGATACAACACTCCTGCTGTGAGTGCTGCATCTTACATGCTCGGCAAATCATCAATGAGTCTCGCTATGGCACAGACAAACTTCTGCGGCCCGCAAGCGACTGAAAAGTGGGCAAGCCAATTGACCTCATCTCCACAAGGTTATTCCTGCAATCGTCGATCATCCTTGGCCAACTCGGTCTCGTCCATGTCTTCGCCAGAATCCATGGTTTCAGATACTTCATCAAGAACATCTCGTTCATCTTCAATCTCATCTGCATCGTCATTGACGAGTGCGCCGGTCTCAGTAAAGCTGGATGTCCAGGCGCGTTGTCGATATGCGAAGTTGTGTAGTGAGAAGAAGAATAGAAATGTTGTAGTGACAGTGGCTGAATTATGTGAAAGCGACGACGAAGTTGGGACCGATGCATTAGATGAAGCCGCACGAACTTTGTACGAATTGCACCGCCAATCCGTATCTGTCGACTCATCATCTAACAGAGTTGATGACAAACCCGCGCATACATCTAACAGAGCTGGTGCGAAACGAAGTAGGACTCATTCACTTGAAGCTTCTCTTCATGATAACGTACGAGATCTGTTGATGACCGGGGGTATGGCACACGTTTTGGCCAAGCCAGGTGGACATGCTAGTGATGTGCAAATCATGCCAGCGGTATCGTCTGGAAGAAAGAGACTTTGTTGTGCGACAGAAGCTGCTCGAGGACTATCTCAAACAAATATGCACCCAGCTTTTCGCCCGGGAATGTGGGATGGAATACTAAATTAATACACCTTACCGACTTATACATACACTACAACACACTTGTCACAACAGATTTTCTTTTTCGTTTGTCTTTTTTTAGTTGGTCGGCAAAAGAGACAGTGCAATGGCCACATCTAGCCTTCACGCATCATCACATACCATGGGAATCGGATTTTAGATGGCGTGACTGCATATGCCGTTGATCATTTTATTGGAACACTGGAATTGAGGTCAATGGTACCCGGCTAATTTTCATGGAGATGGGGATAAGGGGAAGGAACATTGGGGGCATATATCGACAGGTTGGGGGATGCTTGTACGATGGTTGGCGAATGCTGGCTTGGCTTTGTTTTTAAATGGGAGTGGGTTGGTAAAGGGTGGAATCAATGCTATGTTGCGCGCGCGATGAATTAATTATATCATCATTGGTCAACATGGTGGAAGTGGGATGGCGTGGAGTTGGAATCAACCGGTGGAGTTCTTAGCTTTTTATTATTTTTTACACTACTTTCTTTTTAAGTCAGGACAGATATGATATGGATGGATTTAAGCAGAAATGAAATGGTGTGTGTTGGCGTGTTTAGTGGTGGTGGTGATGGTGGTGGTGGTTGTGGTGGTTGTGGTGGTGAAAATTTGTCAGGTCATAGGCAAGATTTTCATGAAACATGGAATATGTATGTCTAACGGTCGTTAGATCATAAAAACGTATTTTTCAAATACTATCTACATACCTATCTATCTACCCTACCTACTACTACTTCTCTCTCTCGTGTGTGTATGTGTGTGGTTGGTGTTGATGCTGTTGAGGCTTTGACGTGTTGATGTTGTGATGTTGATTGATGGTTGACGATTGATGATATATCCAAGGTGAGTCTTTCCTGATTCAATTGTTGAATTTTATTTCATGCTGTTGTGCCTAGCTGGTGCTTGCATGGCGAGTTTGTTGAGAACTTTAGGATGGATGGGATTAATTATTTAGGTTGATTTTTTGTATTTGATTTGAGGACTGAGATTTGAGACTTTATTTGGGATGGAAAGGGATGGAAAGGGAAGGAGGGTATGGAGGTTGATGGGTGAAGGAGTGGGGATGGGGATGGGGATGGGGATGGTGATGGTATGATACCTAAGGAGATTAATGTAGGTAGCTAGGCAGGTAGGGAGGGAGGGAGGTAAGTAAGTAAGTAAGTGGGTGAGTGAGTGAGTATATGGAAGAAGTGGAAATGTAAGTATATGGAAGAATAAATGTAAGTGTAAATGTAAGTGTAAGTGTAAGTATATCGAAGTATATGGAAGTATAAATGTTAAGTGTGAGTACCTAGGTAGGTATTGGATTAGATTAGATGGTGCATAAAGGAAAATCCTTGCCAGACGTGGGGTTTGGTGATGATCTTGGGAGGTGAGTGAGGAGAGGTGAGTGAGGAGAGGTGAGTGAGGAGAGGTGAGTGAGGAGGAGGTGAGTGAGGAGAGGTGAGTGAGGAGGAGATGGAAGAGGTGAGGTGTGGTATAGTGTGATGTGGTGTGGTGAGGTGCGGTGATTTGATTTGGTAGGTAGGTGAGTTGGTGAGGTGTGGTGTGGTGTAGTGATAGTAGGTGAGTTGGTGAGTTGGTGAGTTGATGAGTAAATAAAATAAAATAAAATAAGAGATGGGGTAATCAATTATGGATTTAAATACTTTAAATCGATCTCTGATATCTAGGTATTCATTGTATCTATCAGATGTAGATTTAGTCTTTTAATCTTTTTAATCTTTTTAATCTTTTTGATTTCTTCTATTTCTTCTATTTCTTCTATTTCTTCTATTTCTTCTATTTCTTCTATTTCTTCTATTTCTTCTATTTCTTCTATT
>PQXL01000478.1:0-29940 GCA_004916875.1 Botrytis galanthina
TAGTCAAGAGATTCTATTATACATCTTATTTTTCCTATATAAATAGAATTTTAAATAATAAAGGTTGTTATTGATTTTGAAAAGATTGAATGCTATATAGCTAAAATTTTGAAGCCAAATGTCTTAAATTTAAAGTATTTTGGGATTCAAATTGAAAAGCAATTTAATCACTATTAACAATATAATCCCAATGCTATTGATACTATTGAGAAAGCTATTAGTGTATTTAGTTCAATAAGGTGATTCGATTAATATTAGTTTTATTATTAATAAAGATAATTAAAAATAATTAAAAATAACTTATTTGGTTTCAAAAAAAATCTTTTCAATTGAACTATACTATTACTACAAATTCAATTAATTCAATATAGGTTCAAATAATAATATTAATTGAATTTTTTTGAATATATTAATTAGTTTTTTAATAAATAATAATTGAAAGGGTGATATATATTATTGAAGTATTATCACTAAATAAAATCAGTTCCTCATCAAAAATATGCTCAAATACTTTTAGACTCTTGAGGAGATAAACATTCCCCTAATCTCTAATTGGTCGAAAAAATTTCGATCATTAATAAGCCACAATACTATTATAAAAAGGATTAAGATATTATTTAGAATTCTAATTAAAAACGTTTTATCGACGAAGAGATTCTGAATATTGAGATAACCTTCCAGCAGGGCCACCGGTAGTTCGCTTGGTAGGTAGGTCATCACATGATAGTCATGTGATATTAGTTCCGAACATCAGACTTCTTGATACACAGACTAAGATACTGTGTATCCGCCCTCCTCAAAGCTACATTAACCTCCAACGATCCTACAACTCATTTAGTATTTACACGTCACTCAAAACAAAATACACCTTCTTTTGCCACGCTTCATTGACCCGTGTATTGTCCAGATGCAAGATGCTACTTCAGGCAGGTGGGTGTTTACCCATCGGCCGCTATTGGCGAGCAAACAAAAGATGGGCAACATGAGGCTTTGGGCAGCCAGCACTTCAGCCTTCCCCTCATTTCATGAAAGCAATTCAGACAATTTATTACACAGAAAGCTTGGATAATCTGATCCAAAGATATTTTTCATCTCTTCTCTTCAACATAAACATCACGCAATTGCTTTTATCGTCACAAACCCAACAACTATGGACGGCCTCAGTACTGCTGCCAGCGTTATCGCGGTGGTGCAACTGGCGCAGGCTGTTGGTGGGGCTTTGATGGAATACTACGAAGGAGTCAAAGGTGCTCGCGACGACATACAACGGCTTTATCATTCGATCAAGAATCTCGAAAGTGTACTGAAGTCTATTGACGATCTGCCACCTACCCTTTCGATCAACATCCAAACTCTCTTGGAAAACAAAACGGGAACTTTGTCGCTTTGTAAGAATGAGCTTGACGGCATCAAGAAGGAACTCGATACCTTTTCGAAACACCAAAATCATATCGGAAAGCTGAAGTCTTTGATATGGCCGTTCAAGAAGAAGGATGTGGACAAACATGTGGATTTTATCGATAAGCATAAGCATGATTTAATGTTAGCGTTTGGAGTTGAGAATTTGTAAGTCTGTTTGTTTGCTTTCACCCACCATTCTAACAGAACAAAAGTTCTGTAGAGTATTCATGAGCTCTGTATGTCAAATACTTTTCAAGTGGTGGTATGCTATGGCTATTTACGCGAATCCGCTCCGTAATCACGTATCAAATTTCATGATCAATCTCTATATATTGATCAAAAACTCATCCAAGTTCTGTTTTGATATCGAGGCAATTATCAATGCATCATCTGAGTTCAAAAAATATCAGATCATTGAATATTTCCAAGCAGAAAGTTATGTCTCGGTACAATTTGAAGAGTTTGCCACTATTAAGCAGAGCAGCGTGTCACTAAGAGATTGAATCGGGCAAAGTGCCACGGGCTTAACGGGTATCGTTCCTTTCTCCAAGCAAAAGCTACCCCCTTGCATTTAGAATTAGCAATCCATCTCCTTATCCCACCTGTGAGGGGGAGTTAGTTGTGGAGCCAATCTAATCATGTTTACATCATTAGGCACATTTCCCTGCGCGTCCATGACATCTTTGAGGATATTCGAGGCGAAATAAGAGCGACACAGAGACACAAAGAGCGAGGCCAAATAATTGAATGGCTTGCAAAGTCGCTCCCTGATCCATCCACAGAGCATAACATCGCCCGAGAAAAGTTCCAAGAGGGTACGGGATCTTGGCTAATAGATGGACATCATTTCAACACATGGTCGAAAACTGATAATTCGTTCTTATGGCTCAATGGAGGCGGTTAGTCTAACCCTTTGATACCTAAAAGAACTAAACTAATGATAAAATCAGCGGGAGCGGGGAAATCGATTCTATGGTATGTTCAACAACCTCTTTCCCTTGCCATCTAACATTTTCACAGTTCTACTGTTATTGATCATATTCAGCAACTTTGCAAACAAGAGATAAATGTTGTTATCACATACTGGTATATCAAATTCGACAATTTGACTACACAGAGCGTTTCCAATATAATTCGTTCTTGGATCAGAGACATTTGTAGTAATCGTCGAGATACGCCGCAAACTTTGAAAGATGCATATGCTCATTGCAATAATGGTCAGCAGCAACCGGCCATCAAACAATTGATGGAAATCCTCAAGTCTGTTGTGGCCGGTCTTCAAGATGTTTATTTGGTTGTGGATGCTCTAGATGAGTACCCCAAGACAGAACGGGATTCAATACTGGAGACTCTCAAGGACATTCATCAGTGGGAAATTAATTCTATACACATTTTTATTACAAGTAGAGCAGAGGATGATATCCGTTTTCATCTAGATAAAATGAGGGAGCGAGACGTTTCGGACAGCTGCCAAAGCATCAAAGTTCAAGATCCAAACATTACCGAAGACATCAAGAAATTTCTCAATGAAAACATCAGTAACTTTCGACAAACAATGTGGAGTTCTGACTTCAAGGATGAAGTTGTGGAATCCGTCGCGCGACAAGCTGATGGTATGTTCAGGTTAGCAGCACTTCAACTGGATTCATTGAAACGGCACAGGACTGTGTCAGCAATAAGAAAGGGATTGAAGCAACTTCCAAGCTCCCTGGATATGTTTTACGAAAGGGCACTCAAGGATATTCCTGAGGAAGATCAGCGCTACGTCAGAATTGCCTTACAATGGATTACTTACACTGCTCGCCCGTTGACGGTGTCAGAGCTCTCAGAAGCAGTGATAGTTCAGATTGATTCTCCTCCATATCTGAATGAAGATGAGAGGCTAAGCTGCGAAAGTAGTAATCCCACCCTTCTTGATATTATTCCATCAACATTTGTTACGGTCTATCAAAAGGACATAAACTACGATTCCCCAATGTACAATGGACAGTCGTACATTCGGTTTGCTCACTATTCCGTCCAGGAGTTCTTACAATCAAGCCGTACTTCTAATGGGCCCGTTAATGAATACTATATACAAGAGCTAGACGGTCTGGGATCAATTGCAGCACGGTCTATAGCATACTTAATACATGTTGGCTCGATTTTGAAGTATCCATATCCCGAAGTAGTCGACATGCACCAAAGATTTCCCTTAATCTATCACGCAGCTCTCTGCTGGACTTATTATATTCAGCGCCTTGAGATTCAAAGCAATGAGTCTCACAGTCTCGTGGATTATGTTTGTAAGTTTGTATTGTGGTTGATAAATGACAGTCAACCCACTCCGAACAATCAATCCGTGTCGATTGATCCAAACTCGTGGAACAACCAAAATGCATGGGAATTGTTACAAATAATCTGCAAAAGTGCTGCACCAAAGCTTCCGTACTCCGCAATAGAATTAGCACACGCAGATTATCCTCCGAAACTTGACTCAGACTCTCGCTCCCTTGTACCATGTCCTTTGTCTTGGCTCTGTTTTCATGGCTTGGTTGGTTTTATCCAACAATTGTTAAACAACGCACGACGCGAGTCCAGCACACTTAACGAATCAAGAGAGTCCGCTTTAGGGACACCTTTACATGCGGCCGCTTTAGGATCGCATCTTCCGGAGAGGACTATCATCCTCCTGCTTGCGGCAGAGATGAATCCAAACGATCCCGGGGGGGAGTGGCTGTATCCACTGCTAGCCGCTGCTCGTACAAACAGACCAGAAATTTGCAAGTTGTTACACAAGGCCGGTGCCGAACTTAAAGCTGGGAGGGGCATGTGGGATGAAACTGCTATGCACGTCGCCTGTGAGCACGGTCACGTGGAAGCATGTAAATTTTTCTTAGACCAAGGATTTGACATTGAACATCGTGGATCTTCCGATGGTCTAGGAACGCCATTATTGGTGGCTTCCAAATACGGGAAATTAGAGGTGGTGAAGATGCTGTTGGCATTGGGTGCAGACATTGAGGCTGAACATGATACATACACGCCATTGCAGTATGCATCAGCGTCTCACAATGTGCAAATATGTACACTACTTCTGGAATCCGGTTGCGATGTGAATCATAAGACTAAAGACATAGCGGGCGAATATTCTTCACTACATCGGGTGTTTTCTTCTTGGCAGGGCCGGGTCTTTGAGTATGGGCAAAAGGACTATCCTAGACCAATAATTGAGCTCTTGCTAAAATACGGCGCCGATATACATGCTAGAAATAAACCTTGTTGGGAAGGTGGTCCCAGGGCTACCGCAATACTTCTCTGTTTAGAATGTCCCAATGCCTATAAAGAGAGTTCAAAAAGAGGTTTTAACATATATAGTTTCAGGAATTCTTTGAATATGCTATTAGACGCTGGGGCTGCAGATGGTCAGGACAGGGCCGAACTACTTTCAATTCTGAAACAAAGATGGACCATGCTAGAAGAGCACCGAAAATGTGAAATTATACGGAATCGAGAGATTGAACTTCGAGGCAAGCGCCGTATAGAGTGGTTAATATGCGACCCCATGGTTGAAATGTTAAATGTAGCTGTTGATTTTTACTGTGAGATACATAATCGAATACACAAGCAGCAGGAGAAAGAACGAAAGCAACTGGCGCAGGGATTCTTTGTAGAAGAGACCAAGGAGAGACAGTCTGATGAAAAAGATGAGGGAACGGCTAATGGGGAAATACCCGAGCGATTTATCTCGCGTGAGGAATTCAGGATATTGTTTGCTTAGTTTTAAAATTCTATTTGAGGGAATATTGTACGTTCCAAATGATTTAGTTATAATTCTACAAGGAATGTCAAGTTAGCTGTTGGAGATTGATTGAATTTGCTATCATCAAGTCGGTTGATTTCCTATTGCTTTTCATGATTGGTTCAACAGTTCCAAGTCACAATAGTAAAAGAGAATTGAACTCTCACCGGTCTTTGACACTCTCCGCTGTGGATCTCGAATCAGTAATCCCGAATAAAGGAATCTATTCGCTTTTATGTCCTTCTTTGGAATCAAACTACGCTTTCATCATTATATTCATCAATCTATCTATGATCCTTAGCTCAAATCTATACCAATGTACACCGCAGTCAGTGCCCGCAGTAGAAGTTTCTGCCCAAATAAAGACATATATCCATACCCCGTTAAACGTACATCACTCATGATCAATTTTGAGTCGGCAGTAGTACTGGTATCAATGCTTGTAGAAATTTCGCGCAATTGAAATCTGAACAGCAGTGAAGATCTGGTGGAAGAAATAGATTTCTGCGGCTTTGACGGGCACGGTGGTGAAGAAATTGTCAAGTTGGGGGATGTGAATGAGATCCTGGACTGGGGGTAAAAAGGGAGAGAAGGTAATGGTTTTGGGACTTTGGTGGGGGCATTTTGGATGGTGAAGTTGGGTTGAGGGTATCATAGGGAAGTTGTGGGGAATGTGGGGGTTGATGATGTTGATGACAAGAGTTTTGGACTACTACTAAGGAAAACGGGCATCAAGATTCAGCACGTCTCATGACATCAATATTGTGGTTATTCGAGAAGGTATGAACAGTGCAATGGCCCCAACCAACAGTGAGTTCGGGACACTTAGCAACAACACATGTATTTATTCAATAAGCGCGATTCATTTGTAAATGATGCGATTTCTTTCGGGTGAAATAATTAATGAGATTCACTGAGAAACACCTGCATCTCATTTTTGTCGGCAGATTGTTGTACGAACTATATATTGAGTAGACCATAATCATGCCATTCAAACCCCTGGAATTGAACTCGCTAAGCCCGAGCTTAAGCCTGGGACCTGGTGGACGGGTAAAGATGCTAGTATCCATGAAATTCTATTCTTTGAGATTTCTCGAACCATTCCGATTCTACCTCCATCACCTATGTAATATTTAGTATTTTATCCAGATTTTATTCCTCATCTAGATGATTGCTCTGTGATGCACCTGTCAACATAGTATGGACCTTAGGATGGTGACTGGATCGACGAGTGATCATGTTGCTGATAATGTGTCGGATGTTCATACCCGCAAACTAAATGATGCACGGCCGTATACAGCAATGAGTTGCCGGACCCTTGCGCCTGCCCGGTATCTGAGCGCTGACCAGTATGGTGTCAATGCTCTTCCTCGGTCGAGAATTGCACGAGACGTTACTGGAACGCTCGACTGACGAGTTGATCTATGGGAACACCAAGCTGACTAGATAGGTATCTACATCGAAATCAAAAAATTGGTTACTGATGATTCTAAGTTCTCAAAAGCCAGGCAGCGCCAGATGATAATCTAGAAAGTTAATGTCAAGCATAAACTAGGAGACATCTTAGTCCACCGTTACACAGTAGTAATCCCGTCTCTGGATTTCTACTAGGGTCTGGAATTAGCATGCCAGGTTTGTCAAATTCCAACACTGATAATGTGGATAAAGAACTGCATCCCTTCTCGAGGTCTGCTCATGATAGTACCACGCCCAATAAATTACCAAGTGATATTCTCTGAATACTTGGCTGTCATCTGAACGCAGTAACACTAAGATATAGTAATCTGAAATTGGAGCGGAGAATTAATACGTATGCTTTTCTTTCTACACTAATTTAAGCCACCAACTCCAAGTGGTAAGCATTACTAATTCGAATATGCGGTAGGGAAGCAATGTCACAAGCGACCATTACCTTCCTCTTCGGTTCTCCCAGCAGTTCGGTAGCCTAGTGGATCGCAATCTGAGGACTTCCAACCGGTACTAAAATCCGCTTCCTTATTGCGTCTGGATCTTCGGGGATGTCAGAAATATTCCATGTCTAACTTGACCCGTGTGATTTGATAGTACAAGAATTTAATACTAGGGGGTAACAGATTTGCTTAGGATTATGTACTCAAAGATGATTAAGATCCAAGTAGTAGATCCGTGACGAGGGCAATACTTGTGAAAGCTTTTGTACCTTTATCTTGCGCAATATAACCATGACGATATGCCTCCATCACATCGCATTGTTTTACTCGACCACTTTATTCTCTTTCTAGCTCATCCCCTCGACGCTCAGCCATTCTCACTACATCAGTTTTACTCTAGAATCCACTTCATTTTGATAGAGACTCGAATTTTAGCTGTATGATGAGCTCGAGCTCAACACTCCTTGATGCTTCAACAGCTGATCGAGCTCCTCTCTTATTGATCTCGACTTGGGTTTGGACGGCATTTGCCATTGTTTTTGTCGCTCTCCGGTTTTTTTGTCGGATGAGACTGATTCGAAGCACTTGGTGGGATGACTGGCTCATTTTGGCTGCTGTAGTATGGATAATCCATATCTTTCGTGCGGTAGGTGTTTTAAGCTCACAGTTATGAGTAGGCATCCACGACAGCAATGAGTATTGTCTGGACAATCTATGCCAAAAATGGTGGCTGTCGACATGCATCTGCTTTGACTGCGGAACAACTCATCACTACAGCAAGATTGAACTGGATTTCGCAGCCACTTTGCGTCTCCGGTCTCACTACTTGCAAGATATCGGTTGCTTGTCTAATTTTGCGGCTTCAATATCCAACGCCATGGAGAACGAAGCTTCTCGTCAGTCTCCTGTCTGTTATGGTTACCATTAACAGCATAGCTGTGATTCTCATGTTTACGCAATGTACGCCCGTCCGAATGCTTTGGGACCCGGCATCAGCGCCTAATGGTCATTGCATCAAATCTAATGTTGTATCGATTATTTCTCAATCGGCTTCAAGTAATGGTCTCCCCGTAATGCTCACTTGGTACTTATTGACGAGACTTCAGGTTACATGGCGTTTATTGATTTAGTTCTAGCAATTGTACCAGTTCATATGATATGGAAGTTGCAGATGAATAAGAAGAAGAAAGTTGCCATTTGTGTTTTACTTAGCACTGGTGTTTCGTGAGTCTTCTATTGAGCCCTTCATGATGTCAATTTCGCTGAATAAAAAGAATTAGTGCCTTTGGATTCGCCGTTATCAAGATTGTTGA
This sequence comes from Botrytis galanthina, assembly GCA_004916875.1. Lineage (NCBI taxonomy): Eukaryota > Fungi > Ascomycota > Leotiomycetes > Helotiales > Sclerotiniaceae > Botrytis > Botrytis galanthina. The sequence goes on from PQXL01000478.1 coordinate 8,406, forward strand.
ACTCAAAAATGATGCCAATCATTCTGACATTACATGTAAGTAAATCATCTCCCTTGCGATCTCAAAACTGACTTTGTTCTTCAGGGGCTACCGTTTGGCTATTTGTATGGAACGCGTAAGTTTTTCACATCAAAACCTTGGTATCAATTGACAAATAGTCAATCTGTACATGATATAAGCTAACCGGATCAACGTGGCAGATTTGAGATCAATCTGATTATCATCGCTGCGTGTATTCCAACGCTTATACCTCTTCTCGAAATCATTCTCAACCACCGAGTCGCATCTTACTTTAATAGTTACAAGACCAACCATGGAGGTTCCAAGTTCTCTTTCCACAAAGAATCATTCCGTATGCGCCGCTTGAATAGTTCAAATAACGATACGGAGAGCGGAAAAGATATATTGGGCATTAAGAATTCTATAAATGGTGATAGTGGAGAACTGGGAGTAGTTGAAGAAGAGAGTGAGGAAATCTGTGGCAATAAGAACACTGACAGGATCGTGAGTCAAGGGAAGATTTCTGTCACGAGGCAATGGTCTGTGACGGAGCTCAAGTAGTTAGAAGTTATCAAAATTAATATTTATGGTACTGTGAGAATATCAATGATTCAATTCGGTCGAACGCTGCTACTGTGTGTGTATTGCACAATTCTTCATGATAAGTGACCGTCTAATATTGGTATGTAAAATTTTCTCAATGGCTAAGGTGAGCGCGTTTTCTTAAATTTTACTCCATGTTCACTTGATTTCAACATCTTTAATTTCATTTAGTGCTAAGTTTGTCATTTTCACAGATTAAATGGCCAAAACTAGACTTTTGCAAACTTTCGTCTCTGGATCCTTACGTCAATACCACTTTGTCTTACAAACCATGAATTCTGAACATTCCATTCATTTCGAGGGTCCACGAGAGAAACCTTGTGTTAAAGTTAGTGTCATCGATTGAAGAAAAAGAATGGGCAGATAAACTTACGTCATAGGTTAAAAACAACGAAGGAATCAATTTATATATTTCAAGGATGCTGATGTTTCTCCCGAGACAAATTCTTTTGCCAGCACCAAAGCTTAGATCTGCTTGTCTCATTGCGGAACGACGGGATTCATACTCTTCTTGAGTCTCAAGATCGTCATATCGAAGCCAACGTTCTGGAACAAAGGATCCAGCATCTTCACCAAATACCTTCTTGCTTTGGTGAACGGTCCAGGCACTCATGCCCACATTTGTTCCTGGAGGCAAGAAAGAGCCATCGGGAAGGGTGAGACCACTTGCGGGAACGACACGCTCAAGTAGGAGACCTACACCTGCAAAATAGCGACTTGATTCCCTGATTACGGCTTCAAGATATGGTAGCTTAGCTGCGTCTTTATAAGCAACAGGCACAGACAGGTTGGCGTTGTCTATCTCCTGCTGGAGCTTTTTGTATACCCGTGGATTTTTGAGAGTGAAGTAGATGATTGCTCGAATAGCGATGGAGGTGGTATCAGCACCAGCAAGAATGTTGACTAACATGTAGCCAATGACTGTGTTATCATCTATCATCTCCGGATTTAATCGTTTGAGCTCTAGAAAATCATCGAGCATATCTTTCTGATCGACATATTTTCCATCGACACCTTTTTGGCGTGCAATGGATTGCTCCGCGCAATATGCTGCGGCTTTATCAACAGTGAGTGGTCCAATAGGCCACACTGGATTTTTTGCAAGCCAATGGTCCAGAGCAGGAAGTTGTCCAATTACGCCAAAGTAGTCGTTGATTTGATTTGATACGTCGAGATAGCCTGAATGATCGCAAGCAGCGTCCAGGAAGCCCATCGATCTACTGAAGGTGACTTGGCCGATAACATCCCATGCAAAAAATACCATCCACTCATCTATTTTACAAGTTGTCCCTGCGTTAGAAGCATCGACAAACAGCTCATCGAGGCGTCTAAAAAGATGATTGATGGTGTTATCAACCAGTGGCTCAAGTGTTAATATATGACCCATCTTATACAGCTTTTGAACCGGCCGTAACATCTGACTGTGCATGTCATTTGTTTGAATACCAAAGACAGTTTTGATGGTTATGTTTCCTACTTTGCTATCATTAACCGTGTAGAAGTCGCTCTATTCGCCCGTTAGTAACAGAGGGAAAAGATCTCAAGAATCGTGATAAAGCTGATTTATTATAGAGCCTAATCATACCTTGAGGAAATCCCCCTTGAGGCTGTAGATGGTGCGAATAAGATCTGGATCATTGAGGCTAACAAGGTTTGGGCCGATTCGTACAGCTTGTCCATATTTTTCGTGAAGGAACTTGTGTGTGAGCTCTGCTCGGCCATTATAGGTGTCAATCAAGCGCCAAAAGTTCGTGAACTTCGCTAGAAATGGCCCGGGGATGCTTTTAAGAGGAGATGTGAAGTAATACCAAGCTAAATAGAACCCAAAAATGAAGATACTTGAGAGAATTACCTGCAAGACAGACAATACTGGCGCCATGATATAGCGATCAGGAAAATGAAATTTGAGAGAAGGGCAAATGCGGGGCTAGTATCAGTGATGGAGGGCTGGGTTTTATACAGAGATAAACAAGCAAGATATTGTATAGGCAGTTAATGTCACAATCAAGATGTGATGAACGGAAGCATAATTGGAGATACCCCTGGCAGACTTGCAGTAATGCATAGATTATAGATATGCAGCAGTCTCCACTAACCGTTGGTAGCCCACATTAGCTATACAATAAGCTTTGAAATACGGAGAGGCCTGCAGATTATATCCCTCACACTATTCGCCAGCTCAAAAAGGCGGCACTAAAAAGTTTTACCGATGCAAGGATGTGGCAGGGGAGGATTAAACGATGCAACATCTTCCTGCGGATCAATTAAAGTGAGCCTGCCCCCATGCCATGGATAAATGGACGGAGACTGTTGTAGCTCTAATCGCAATCGGTCTTAGACTCTACACAAAAGGATTCATCACGCGAAACGTGGGCTTTGATGATTATCTTATCATAGTCAGCTGGGTGAGTTGTGGTTCTCGAGTGACTCCTTTCGTTCGGTACTGATAACGGATATTCAGTTTATGTTGATGCCATACACAGCGGCCTGCACGGCAGCTGCAACTCAAGGATTCGGTCAACATTCTTCAGATCTCACCATCGAGGCTTTCGCAAATGCCACCCGATCGGAGATTATTGGTCAAACGTATATCGTCATCTCTTTCCGAAAGTACTCGCAATGCATCTAAGATAAATTTTAGGTTCTGTATCATTGGCATAGCCACTAGCAAAGCTTCAGCATCGGTAATTTTGCTGAGACTTGCCGTTGTCGAATGGCACAAATGGATTCTCTACATCACCATGTTTGCGGTCACTGGTATCGCCGTCATATGCGCTCTGTTTGACTTCATTCGATGTGATCCGATAGCTCACGTTTGGAACCCATACATTCCTGCCAAGTGTTGGGTCTCTACAGAACAATTTACTGCCATCTCGATCACTGTGGGAAGTGAGTGGCACGATTCCAGATTTCATCCCGCGATATTGGCTAATACCTTGAAGTCACCTCGGCAGCAGCAGATCTGATTCTCGCTGCGCTACCCTGGATTATACTTTGGAAGTTGAATATGAAGAAGAAGGAGAAAGTTCTTATCACATCGTCCATGAGTTTGGGAATTTTGTAGGTCACCTTGCTGGCACAAACCGTAGTCATAGGCTTACATTCAAATAGTGTAATGGTGTGTGGTGTGATTAGAACTGTGAACCTGAACGGTCTCTCATCAAGGTCAGATTATTCCTGTGAGTAGATATCTGCCAATTATCCACAACTGAAGTATTAACACTCTCTTTCAGATGAAACTATAGGTCTAATATTATGGTCGTCTACTGAACTAATGATCACGATCCTCACTGCAACAATACCCACTTATCGACCACTTTACAAAGTTTTGAGAGGTTCATTGTCAAGTACGGGTAGGCGTTCCAGTCGAGGATATCGACTAGATAACCTAGAAGAAGAAGGAAAAAAAGATTTACCACCACCTGCCGTGAAAAGGCGCCCCAAAAATGACACAACTATAATGGCGACGGCTATGAGTGATGATGATCACAAGGATTACCATAGTGAGCGAGCTATGCTAGGACGTGGCAACGGAAGATGATGCTCAGAATCTTGATGTAGCAATACATAATTTATATATGAAGGTAGAAAGAATACATACAAGAGGATCAGAATCAAGCGAGGAAACATTGTCAAGTGTTGAGTATAAGAATCAGTCACCACCCTAGCAGGGTTCAAATTTTCTTTACATTGCATGAGCAACACTCAATTTATTGACGGCGGAATCTCAAAATTCTAACAGTTGAGATCGCCACCAAGATTCCCAGGAAGAATCTGTAAATGAACGGAAGGGATGCTGAGTATAACCGAGGCATCAATGACTTGGATATGTTTCGGACTAAATGTGAAGCCCCGGCCTGCACATTGTCTCCTTATGAGTAATGCAACATCTCACTGGAGGTTACACAATGAAACAGGATTTAAATTTGCGCCGATACGCATGGAAGAGAAACAAAAAATTGCAAATCATATTTACACGGCACTCATGGCTGATTCGACAAAAAGCTGTACAGTAGTTACTTCATAGAGTTTATTTGTGGAACTGGGCCCCCACTCGCACCTCCAACGTTACTTGTGCTGCCAGAAAGTATGTCACTCCGAAGCTAGATAAATGCGCATACCATAGGATGGCAAACTATAAGGGGAGTAGTCTTGTTTTCATAGTGGTAGACCTGCATGCTTTCTAACAACAGGAGTGGATTGACCAGTTTAAGTACGGATAGGTAGGTTGTCAAATAATGTTGACTAGAACACTAATTGTAACCCACTTTCCGGTCTCCGAGGCTTGGCTCATGTTCATTCTCCAATCGGTACGACGTATCAAGACATGGAATTGCGGGATGCCTGTCAACTTTCAATCATCCTAAACATTTTACCCGGCCTACTGCCATTCAATATATGCGGGCACACTAATGGGGAAAGCACTATATAGGCAGGTACCAAACTGTCGGGACAAACTTGTAACGGAATTATTGTGACCAGAAGACGTTACTTGTCAATTGCATATATCTGCCAATCAATCGAATTCCCTTAATTTCAGCAATAATCTCTCGTTGAGGGTATTTTGTCCTCCAATAAAATCCATCGAAGCAAATATTAGCTTTAGACATTTGAATCCTGTGTTATAGAACCGCAAGATCTACTGTTTAGTTGCCAAGTAAACTTTCAGAATGGCTTTACTGGTTATGTAGACTATATCCAGATGGTGCATTCATAGAGTTGTCGTGGGGCCTCAACGTGCACCCACTTAGCCTTGCCGAAGATACAAGCAACACCGGGCGCAAGTAGATTAATATTCCCAACGGTTAGTGACCGGGTGTTGGCCAGCACTGCTGACCTGCGCATCCACTCTAGTGCCAGGATTCTTTCTGGGTTTTTATGCAGGCATTCAAGCAAAAACAATGAGCCGGTGTAAACAGATTTCTATCCATGTTCTGTTCCAGTTGCGGACAAATACAAGTCAAATTTTGATCGGGTTCTCCAAGTTCTGCATCTTCAAAATTTCTAGATGGTCTCGAAAATCTCCCCCACACCGAAAAGTTTGATATTAACCAGGTAACTTTACCGACTGCAATCTTGCTTCCTTGAAAACATACTTCTACTTGTAAGGACCACTCGAAGCATTCCATTTAGCAAATATCCATTTAGCTTCCTCCAGAGTAAGAGACATACCGAAGAGATGAGTGCTCGGTTGAGTACGGCGTTTGCGAAGGGTATCTGCCAAAGGCGCAATTCAAAAATGTTGAACCTCAAGAACTTATTAACTGCTGAAATAGGTGCGTATATGAAGACCGAGGATTTCATGATTTGATTCGCATGCATGTTTGGTTGAAGATAGCTAAGTCCGAGAAATCATTGTGGAAAGAGGCTTGAAGGAAACCGGGTAAATATATGCCTCGAAATCTGACCGTAAAAGTATGGTATGGAGTGCTCTTATCATAGCTCTCGGGATATTGTACGCGATATCTGATCCGAGGTCTCGTGACTTGGTGTTATCTGCCTTAGTAACAGACCCCGCGTCAACACGGTCAACGCGTCGTGTCATCGACTAATTATAGATCGCTTGAATATCTCACTTCCAACGTCCAACCTCGGCCTTCAATGACGTCTATCATCAATCATTCATTTATCTGTTCCTGCAATTTGCAATATGTAACATAACGACTCTTCAAATGCCGAGCAAACAACGCACTTTCGAATTGGTGGATGCGCCAAAAGTCCATCGACCAATGACCAGTAAGCAAGCCAAAAAAGCATATCAAAAAGCAAATCGAACGCCACGAATAACGAAAGCGGAACAAAAGCGACGAGATGCCGAAGAACTGGCAAAGCATAGGAAAGCATATGAAAAGGAACAAGCAGCTGCGAAAGCAAAAGCGGCGAGAGATAAAAAAGCTGCAAAAGCATTAGAGCAGAAAGAAGAAAGGAAGAAACAGGGGATACCGGAACCCAGCAGACATGTTCGCCCAAGTCAGTCGAGGATTTCTTTATTTTTGAAGCAGGGTACCAAGAGATTTCGGGAGACATCGAATACAGGCGAAGAATCTGAGGGTACTATGTGCGACGACTTGGATGACGAACCGCCCGCAAAACGAGTTGCGCATGGTATTTTCGAGGAGGAGGAGGAAGACGAGGGCGAGAACGAGGACAAGGATGAAAACGAGGATAAGGTCTTGCCGGAACAAATCACGCGTCGCAATTTCGAGTACGAAGATGAACACCAGAAGGAACAACTTGCAAACAAAAAGGGTGATGAGGAAATAGTCATTTCGAGGTCACCAATGCTACCAGAAGATTCCGAGGACGAATTTGGAGATTTTCCGCCCTTGTCAGAAAACGATATTTCATTATTGGATACAAGTTCCATGCATTCTACCCCAGCAAATGCGAACCTAGGTAGGGCCAGATCTGCAGGTCTAACAAGACCTCCGTTTCATAAACCTACAACCCCGTTCAATGATGAGCAAGAGTTACCACGAATGAAGAATTTTGAAAGGGAGCAAATGTCCCTCGATGATGCATTTGAATTGGAGAATATGCTTGATTCTCAAATCCGTTCCGAAGCAGCAGATGCAGCTTGCAAGTCAGATAGTAAAGAAGCAATATCAATTGACAAAGAGATCTGTAGAGCGGACACAAAAGCAACAACTCCCACGTCAAACAGGCTTGTAATGGGTTTCGCGGAGGAAAGAGAACTTCTTTGGCATGCGCCTATCCATGGTAGAAATAAATCGACTTCCCAATCCGCACATACCAAACCACCATTAGGTCTTCCCAGAGTTCCAGCTACAAAAGCGACGCACGAAAAACAAAATAGCTCACACTCACGCAAAGTATCTTACGATCCTCTACAAGATCCTCCATCCAATGTAAATGGCTGTGCAGTTTCAGTACCAGGAACAACTTCACGCCTCAATTCCAGGCCGTTAGATAAAAACCAGCCCCCCGCGAAGACATCATCAGACATTGCTCTAGCTACGTCAAAGAATGCTACTGCCATTGCATCTGGGGTTTCAGTCTCTCGAACAGCCGATTTATGTCAGCAGGACTCGCGGGAGGAATTCGTTCACTCTCTTTTGCCCAAATCTCATCATGTTAAACGAGAACCGGCTCAAATATCCCCTGTTCAAGCCCCTGAATCCAAACGCTATATACGTCCCGTACTCCAGGAAAAATCTAACAACATGGGACCCCCAGCTCTTCCCCAGAAAAACATACGTGGAACGACGCTTGTGGCTCCAGCCAATATCGGGAAATTAATCGACGATTATAGTCTGCCACCTTCCACGCAAGCATTTCTTGAATCTCATCTTGATGACTTTTTCCCTAGTGCAACTCAAGAAGCTAGAGAACTATGTGAAGAATCCACTGTACCTGAGCCTTCCACAGGCTTAGAAGGAAATTTTACAAACCAACGCCACCAAGAAAAAAAAGGAGGTTTAAAGGATAATGTTTCTACAACTGCTGATGACGAATTTGGAGGGATGTTATCTACGCAGGAACTCAAAATGTTTTCGCAGGATTGGGAAATTTCTGATTCAACGCCTCGAACAGGAAACGAAAAGGAAAACACCATTGAACCTCACAAAGAGATATTGGTAGGAATAGAAGATCTACAAAGCTTCATTTGTAGCCAAGACTCAATTTTCTCAAGCGAAGAACTTGCTGGACTGGAGAATGTGTCAAAAGCCAAATCACCGATGGCAAGCCCCTCACAGCTGTCACAAGCTCAAATATCCACCTCCTGTCACCATCGAGGCAGACCAGCAAGATCACAAAGCCAGATAGCAGAGCCAACCATTCCGCAAATTGATCCAGAAATGGAGCTTACGCCTAAACCAAAAAGATCACCTTGGTTCAAGGAGAAACCGGAAGACATGTTTACTAAAAAGAGATTTTTCACCGAGAAACCAGAAGATCTCGAGGCTGCTGCTCTAGCGGAAAGTAAGAAAGCATGGGATGAAATCAAAGAGGCAACTTCATCTAATAGACATAATTTTGATGATGACCTTGAACCTGAAGTAGATGGACAGCTTAAAGCTGCGCTTGCTGAAAGTAAGGAGTGGGATGAGGTATACAAAGCGGTTCTTCCCACACCCACACCGAAAAAGACTAGCGAGAGGGACAGACGAGAGATGTATATTGAGGAGGCAGAAGTGCAAACGCCATCACGAGTCATAGATGGGCAGAGGGGAGTGAGTCCTATCGTGAACGAGAAACAACAGTTTGAAAGGGCAGCTAGTGTTGCTAGTACAGATTATGGTAATGGAGAAGTTTCCGATTGGGACGAGGTGTTGGATGGGCTTTGATGAACGTATCTGAAAACGTTGAAGATACTAGGAAAGAATCACGACTTATGGGTGTTGGCAGTATTATGGTTTGGAATGGGTATGGGTTCAGGTATGGGTATATATATGCGCTGGTTTGTGTTTAAGCATTGGTATTGACATAGATATGTACATTGTTTTTGCGCGTCGCATATTATAGGATACTTACATACATGAGGGCGTTGGGTTATCTGTTTAGCATGGTATCATGGAAGGTTTGGAGGCGCTTTGTTTGCATTTTTCTGTGATGGGATGTTTGCGGAGAAATGATTTTGATAGGGTTACTTGCATCTCTATGCGGAGTCTATAATAATTTAGCATCTGTTTTCTGCTTGGGTCGTTGCGTTGTGGCTGGAATAATCATGGCATCGATCTTTTGAAAGACCCAAATGCTTTATTAGTAGGGCAGTAAGGATCACATTATGATACCCGGTGTGCTTTTCTCAGATAAATAATTAAAGATAACGAATTGTTATCTCATGACTCGTATTGGATTACATCAGTGTACAGCCTAGAATTACAGCTTGAATAGAGTCGGACAAGTCCTTCGGGGCGTTTGATGCTACCCCTTCTTGATTTGAACCATCATGATGCATTATAAAGGCACAATGGAAGCAACTTCGAAATCACTATGTACTTTGTTGATAATTTGTTCAGTTTCCGTTCAAAGTCTCACTGCCAAATTCTCGAATGTCTAGTACTAGCTCCAATGACAGCACCATAGTGTCACAGATAGGTCACAATAGAATGGCAAATTCAGATAATCAAAATTTATAATCAATTACAAAGCGGCAAAAGGAGCATCAAAAATCTCAAAAAAGTGTACTTCCCCCTTTCTTCCCCCCAGAACATAATTCCGAAATAAATTCCCACGAATAGGTATCTTACTGACCCAAAGTGAATCCCACCAAACTACTTCCACATTTTGCACTCTTCCACCCCAAGCTCGATGTTAGCTTTGTAGGAAGACCCTGGTTTTGAATGAAAGAAATAGGAGTAATTGAGAAAGCTGAGGGTGTTGTGCAGTCATCGTCGCTAATTGAGTTAGAGAGTTAGAGCAGATTAATTTTGTCTTCCACACATCAAGAAAATAAAGGATAGGGAAGGAAAGAATTACCTGTAGAAAGAACAATGTGCATCACGACAGAAAAGAGCTGAATCGAGAGTATTTCCAAAGATTTGGAAGGGGAAACAGAGGGAGTAGGCGTAGGTTGCTGCTAGGTCGCCGTCGTAGCTTGCGAAGATGAACTTTGAGATGGTTAGTTTTTGGATAGTGTTGGGGGTTCGTTTGAGATATGATGGTTTGGTGAGAATAGTATATTAATGAGATGGAGGAGATTGTGAGGATGTGGAGTTTGTAAGGAAGAAATCTTATTACATTATTAGAATTCTGGGCTTGACATGAGTTTATTGTGTCAGCTGCCGTTTGAGCATTGATGGTCGTATAGCCCGCGAAACTGAGGAATAGACTTGTGAGGGGGGTGGTGATCTTCATTTTTGTTTATTTATATAATGGAATGTCGGCAGACAAAAAGTTTGAGGTTTAGGATTGAATGGGAGGGATGAGATATTGCGTATCAACTATGATGAGATTGAAATGTCATTGAGGAGGTGATAGCAAGAATTTATACCTCTTCAAATGATTCATTAAAGCGACCTTGAACATTTCGATTCTGGTGGTAAAGCTGCATTGTCAAGTCTGTGAACAATTCTTTATAAAACTGTCGAATCATATATCGACAGAATGAAATATTGATCGAGCTGGCAGTGAAGTGGTAGACTGAGAGTTGATATGTTCAAATGATATCTGATATTTTTGAAGACAATCGTGAAAAACAAAGTAAGTAAAGCCTAAAACATCTCAGATGGCCCCCAAAAATCATTTAAACATTCATTATGTAGACACTATCTCGCGTATTGGAAGAATATTTCTGCACCTGACATTTCTGGAAACAAAGTTTGGTAACGGTAATTTGAGATAGTGCTACAAAGTGAAACCAAAAATAAGGAGCTGAGAGGTAAGATCGGAACACAGATAGATATAGAGAGAAGCGAAAACGTGAATGAATGATTCAGATCGGGACATTTAGTGTTCGGCCACGCCGGTAGATGTCACAATTGATCGATCGTAAATCTTGAAGGACGATCTGGAGCAATGTTACAAGTGAGTACAAAGATTCCCGATTCCTATAATCTCGATAATGGTGCAATGATGAGAAACTTGTTAGAGATCATCAACTTTTCTTTGCTACAAGCCGTTTCATGGTATTGATATAAACGAAATATTTTGGCTTGCAGATATCATTTGTCACTAGAACAAGGTGCTGAAACGAGTATTCGACCACAATCCTTAGACAGATAAATCAAACCAGGACTATTGTGCGGAAACGAAAATTACAGAATATCAAAGCAGAATTGATTGAAGGTGTAAAGATTTGAACTAGCTTGGGATTCCAATCAAATGGGAGTTTGGCGGGTATGAGTTTCTTTCATGACGACCAACGTTCATTTTCTGAAACTCTGAAGCCTTTTCCTATACTGACAAAGGTGAATGGCTCCCTCAGAAATATAAAATCCATCTTCCATGTACCGCAATTAAGTCAACACTTTATCAATTATTCCCAATGAAAAGCTTTGGCTGATCTCAGGATTAAACTGGCAAATCGAGCGGGAGTTTTTGACAAATTGCTCCTTTCCCTAACACTGTTGTCACAACTCCCGCTGGATTGACCAAAACTAAACTCCTTGGAACTGTGAGAACAATGTTGGGGTTGGTACAATCGTCGCCGCTATTTTAACAATGTTAGTCTATCTTCCGATAAAGCTTGGAGAGGGAGAATTGAGAATCTAGGATGTGAGTATTTTATTCAGGCTATCAAAATCACAGCAAGAAATGTGGAGTGTAATAAAATAGAAAATTTGATACATACGAGCAGTTTGTGCAGATGACACTTTCGCAGAAAACGGCTGCCAATGCGGTGCTGCCATTTACAACGTACGGATAGCAATCGCCATAATTATAGGAGGTTATTACACCATTATCATATTGAACTCCGACGTACTAGGAAAAAGTGAGTAAGTGCGGTTCATATCCAGGTATCAAGTAAACTATGGCAAGAAAGTACGGCCAACAAATTTGATGAGATATGAAGCCCGAATCTGGCTTGAGATGCAAACAAAATGCAAAGGAAGACAAATTGACTTACAGCATTTGGGCCCGCGGCTTCACAGTAATTGTTGAGGACTGTGTAACTGGGGATAACGGATGATGATTGAGTAACGGAGGTATCCCTCGATGAAAGAACGGGAAGAAGAGGATTAGCAGTAGCCAATGCACCGAATGATGCGACGATCACTGTGGAGAAAAATCTCATTGTGTAAAGTACTCTTTTAATCGAAGCGTTGAAGGAAATTATCTGGAACGTCAGAGTAATTGGAAATATAGACTTCTTTTCAAGTCCTCAATAATAATACTTATACCTCTGTAGCTTCCGAGATATTGGCTCGGAATAAATTGCCACTAGGACAAGAGGTTAAAATCTTTCTCTCTTGAAATGATTAGATCCTTAAGTTTGAGACACATGAACGAAAATCACGATTCAATTATGCAGTACTACTCGGTGGCTGCTCGTGTGACGCAAAGACGCGGGAAATAAGTTCAAATAACAGGTAAGCTTCCTGAAATCTTTCAGTATTAAGCGAAAAAGCAAAAAGTAATTTTCGTGGAGGCTGGCGTGTGATCCCGCACTTGACTCATGTATAACGTATGGTGATTATGTGCAATGGGTTTTTATCGCTCTAGCATCGAAATTTTGAGCAGTATCCGGAATTAGATTTCAAGAGTCAGAAAAGAATGTATGAGATCTCCGCGGCATGTATCTAGATGGAGGTATGTTCATGAAAAGTTTAAATGAACTACATCTGTCACGACTCCATGGGAGGCATCAATCCATTATTTCCAATGATGAGGCTGAAAAGAAAATTCAGCATGTGACGTTGAGAAAAGAGTAAAGACATGAACTAGTGACATGAACTAGTCCCAATTAAACGTGACGAGGGCTGAATAGGCACGCTCTGAACGAAAAAAAACGGCATATCGAAAAAACAGTATTATTTCTAAAATTTATTTTTTAGATCACAATGGATATTTTTGATTTTCAATTGAAGTGATTTACTGAGAAATTTGTAATTTATAATATCTATCCTTATTTTATTTATCGTATATGTTATCTTCTCAAATTGTTATTCAATTTTGAAACAATGATGATTTGAAGAAAATTCTCGATTTTGACGGGCTTGGTGTGTCGTTTTTTCGTGCAGAGTGTGATAGGATATGCTACAATAATTACAGGGTGAAAGATAAACTATTATCCTAGAACTTCAAGGATGGCTAGTAAAAGACTGAGGGGAAAGCTATTGACTTCAAAAAAGGATGTGTTATTCAATCAATCAAGGCATTCGATTATACTCGTGAAGAATTCATTGGCTATATTGATAGATGCACGACTGACGAGTGGTAGTTCCACCCCTGGTCCCCTGGAATACAAACCTCCGTCGTCTCGTGAAAACAATCCACGCTCTCACTTCTGTCATTGGCTTTTGGGCTCAACAGCTAAGTAGATGAATCATTTAGAGTGGATTTATATTTCTCTGATTTACAATCAATATATCCGTAGGTCGGAGGAAGCTTATCATATGTGGTGAACTTCTCATTTTATAAGATATTCACATACATTCCCATCAAGAATGAAGTACATTTAACCAAAAAAACTCCTCCTAATTCTTCAATACGATACATTGACTTATATCTAGAACCTTACTACCTCAAAATGTCACCAACTATAGTTTTGATAACTGGTGCAAATCGGGGCTTAGGTAAAGGACTTCTAGAACGCTACTTAGCATTACCAAATCACACTGTAATTGCTGCAAATCGTGATCCATCCCACGAGAGTTCGAAAAGGCTCGCTGATCTGCCTAAAGGATCTGGAAGTAGTCGTAAGTACATTTGATTCACCCACGACTACTTCTGACTTGAAACGAAGAGGCAAAATATAGGGCTTCCTAATTGGTTGTGGAATGACTTGAAAGATTAAGAAGAAATCTAACTTTTGATAGTAATCATCGTCAAAACTGACGCCTCGATCGAACAAGATGCATTTGATGCCATCCGAGAACTTCAGCATAACCACGGCATCCAACATATTGATATCGTTATTGCAAACGCAGGCGTCTCTTATGTCTGGCCAACAGTGGCTGACCTTAACATATCGGATCTGAAAGCCCACATAGAACCAAATGTCTATGGCTGTATATCAATATACCAAGCAGCACGACCTTTGTTGCAAAAATCAAAGAATCCCATTTTCACACCTATGGGCTCCACGGCCGGGGCAATTGCGTAAGTATAAACACATTCCTTCGAAAATGTTGAATCTATGGTGTTAATTTATCGATAGGAACCAAATTCCAATCAGAAATGCTGCATATGGTCCCTCAAAGGCTGCTGTTAATTGGCTTACTGTTCGAATCAATGCTGAGGATGACTGGCTGAATGCCTTTGTTATGGCCCCTGGCTGGGTCGCAACTGACCTAGGTTATGAAGGCGCGCAAAGTCTTGGATTTGATGATGATTTCATAAACCAAAATTTGATTTCCACAAATGTTTCTTGTGATGGTATGATGAAAGTTTATGCGGATAGTTCCAAGGAAAGGCATGGCGGGAAAATGGTAATGTACGATGGCAGTATCGGGGGATGGTAGACAGGTTCCCGATGGGAGTCTCTGAGAAATAGAAGAGAGAAGTGAGTAGTGAAGGAAACTCAAAGGTCACATGGAGATAGAAATTCAGGCAATGGAGGATTACTCAAATATGAGTCTTGCAAAATTCTTGCTCGAGTATTGTTGTGGACCGCAGAGTATTGACCAATATTGCGGGGTATTAATCACGACACGTGACACAAAAGCCCTTCGATTGATGCTCCTTCCATTCCCACCTCGACTAACACCCACAACCTAAAGCTGCCACAAGTGTGAGAGGCTACTGATGATTACAGACCTTTGAGAAAGATGAACTTCTCTTCAACTATCAACAATTATATCCTTCCATAGAAGTCTTCCTTTAATTTCATCGCTTCTGAATAAATGGCAATCGCGGATCTGGTCTGCAAGCTCTCCAAATTAATTTCGTCTATGATTGTACGAAAAAATAAGTAACTACAAAGAAATTCCTAAGTCAAGGTGGTATTTTGATCCCCCACCAGTCCCAGACTCCCTGGAATAAGGGTCACACGATTCATAACCGATTTTCGTTTACCATCACAAGTTCCATCAGCACAACATGCCGGACTATCTGGAGTACATCCATTCTCAGAACAGCTACAAGTACTACTTCCTGATCCACTTTTGACCGCATAAATCATGTATTCAATGCATCCAAATGGGCCATCCCAAATATGAGCGCCACCATAATTATCATCAATGCTCTCGTCATCGCAAATGAAGACGTTGTAGGCCCAATTTGCTTGTGCGATGACGTTAATACCTGTTGGATCCGTGTACACATACGTATAAGCAGGACCACCAGGTGAAAGAGTATTGCCTTGATTATAAATGGAAAACAGAACTTCTTGTTCCCCTGTGATATTGAAGGATACATAATTCCCATCATTATGCTGTCTGAAGCAATATGCTGGCTTATCGGCGACACTGGTTCGTGTCGGAATTGGTTATGATGAAGTGGTAGTACTCTTCACTGGAACAACCGTGCTTGTGGGCGTTAATGGATTGGTTCCATAGCCAGGGGCAGTGATGGATACAGAAGAAACAACAGCTGGAGGATATAGTGTAGCCGTAAGTCCCCCAAGTACCATAACAGATGAATTCACGACTGCTGGAACACTATATCCCACTCCATTTACGGTTATTGATCCCGAGGTAACAGTGTATAAGAATCCCGATATTGACACACGTTCTGAGATAGTAGTTTGTATCACAGTCCAGATTGGAGTGACTGTTATCCAATGAATCCATTCGCTCTATTCTTCCTGAGGTAAGATACTCAAGTATTTGAAAATGAACTCTCTCACGTTATAAATAAGTTCTGGTTGTGCATCTTCGTTTGCGAGTCCAAAACAAAACATTCTCTTTCGATCCCAGATCGCAAACCATAGACGACGGAAGTGGTGGTACGGTGGTTGTTCTGTAAGAGGAAATACTTTTAAATGCGTGACACACCCCCTGGGAATAAAAAGGCCCGGTATTCCTCGAACATCATCTAAATGACAAGAACCTTGTCTCCATAGATCGGATTTTGGATCTTCAAACTTTTGCTCTGTGGGTAAAAACAAAACAGGCGCATCGATGGGATCAGGAAGCTGTGAAAAAAAGGTCAAATGCTTCTCCGGCTGGTCCAGAAAGTCCTCATACGCCTCGCTCAAATAAAGTGCAACAGTCAAAGCCGCATTTTTATCGGGATAAAGCTCTGCATCTCCTATGAACATTTCAACATCCATATTTCGGAGGCTATTCAAGTCTGAGCTCGGCCATTGAAGTTTTCCGGAATTGTTCTTCAACTCATAGAACGCTTGTATATACCAGAACGCTCGGGTAATCCTTTTCAATTCTATCCAGGATGGCGGTTCAAAATCTTGAACAAAATACTTGCGATATTTTGATTGTACCACATCGACACGATAATAACGGTTGTTCTGCATTCAACAGGCTCAAAGAACTCGAATGTTTTGCATCTATTAAGAAAGTATCTATGGCAAAGATGCGTCAACTTCTCAACTCTTGTAGGTGTCTTGAAGGATTGCGTGCATGATGACTGGCGAAATCTTGTTGGGAAGCAATTCGTAGATCATCGACTTATGAGTTTGAGAATAGGCGTCGAATGATGGATCCAACATTAATTCGCGATAGATTGACTGCTCCTTGAATTGAGTCCAGGATCTAACGTCATGCAGTTTGAAATCATCGAGCGACGTTGATGGGTGTATACCCATTTTCAGAAGTACGATATGATTGAAAGAACTCGGATCTGCTTTAGCTCACTCGCTTCAAAGATTGTCTCAACAATCTCCTTGCCGAAATCATCAATAAGCAAATAAACCGCCGGCGAAATTGAACTCAAACTCCAAACCGATGCTAAATCCGAAGTGAACTTAACAATTGGCAGCAACAATTCCCTCGGGAGTTTTTCGAATGGATTTTCGCTGAAATCAAGCTTCTCATAATGGTGATACCGAGGAATTGGTTCCATATTGATGTAGATGTTAAAATGAATGAATTATTGTTTGTTTCCGAGATTATCTTCCGTGATTGTTGTAAAGATAAGAAGGAAAGTTGGCAGAGGGAAGAAGAAAAATGCGATGGATGATTACGGATAATTGTCACGATTTATCCGGACCTATAATGGCCTAGTGGGTGCTTACGTAAGGCTTTGGACGTCATCCTTGACTCTGGAATACTTACTGTGCCTCACAATTGCATGAGAACACGGGTATAGTATGGCAACGAGAAATATGTTGTTTTGATCAGCATAGGTTTTGTGATATCAAGCATTCTAGTGTGTATGATTGATGCAGCTGCATATCATTGTTCCATCGATACTTCAACCTTTCGAGTTTCTGGCCCCTGAACAACTGACAAATTTCGCGAATCTAGGAATTCAGGATTGAGATGATTGGTCTTTCGCTTTCGAGAAGTCTTCATTGCGGAAGATACAAGAATGGCTCGGTGTGCTTGAAAGAATACAAAGCTTGTGTCTTCCCCGTTTACCACAAAAAAGCAGAAAACACTTCATCATTTCTGGAGAGAATCTCCCAGCTCGAACTATCGAATCAGCATCCTATCTATGAAGATAAAAATTCTGACTTTTGCCTCAAACTTGAATCGTATCCCACCACTTCCTCGCAAAATAAGATCCTCCTTGTTGCAATCATCAGGAATCAATTCATGAACCTAGTCGTCTTGGATTTCCATTCAATTCGCACTTGCTTGTATCCAACTTTGGAATTGCGCATTTTGGTCGAAGACCCTTGTTTGAAATATCATTTATTTTTACAGCCATCAATCATGACAGCAGCCTATATGTCAAAAACTGTTCAATATAATTTACTCATTAGCGACATGAGCTGTGAGTACAAACTCACACCGGGTTTCCCTTGCCCTTCATTACCCAAGACATAAAATCATGAAATCATCATCATAAACCCAACGCCACGACAACCACACACCCCAAAAGCCCCGCCATCCAAGTTAGTCCTCCGAATCCTTCACCCCCAACCACCGACACCGAAATAATCTTCTGCGCATTCGACTTCTTCGAACCTCCCGCTGTACCTGTACTTGTACTCGAACTAGAGCTCCCAGTAGCCCCGGGAGTAACAAATTCCTTTTTCTCCCCATCAAAACTCATACAATGCGTCGGAAGTAGCATACTCGTTCCAGCAAGCGTAGCCGTCGTCCCTACATTCTCCACAAATTTTAAATCTGGGATTCTCAATTGAATACCCGCTTGGAGTCCTATCGCTATATCTGCTTGTGGAACAATATTTGTGAGAGAGGAGAAATAGTCTAGATCTTTGACACTTGACGAAGAGCTTTGAGCTGGATTGCAGTTTTCGTCCACTGAGGTGAGCTCGGAGATTGTGACAGAGAGAGCGGGAAGATCGAGAAAGGCACCCGCAGCTATGGAACCTTTCCCTGATAGTATGTCGACGCCGAGGAGGATTTCGGAACGAAGGGCGAGGGAGAGAGTTAAGGATATGGAGGGATCGGTTGCGGTTAGGGGGAGAGCGGTGATGATAGAGTCGCTAAAACCAGAAGATGTTGATTCGGTAAGATTACCAATATTAAATTGGATGGAGGATTTGTCTGGCACGGAAACGTCGAAACCGTAAGTGAAGTTTAGATTTCTAGAAACAGTGATAGAACATTGAATTGCGGGGATCCACATCGGACCTATTGCGGCGATATCTGGGATCTAGAATATGTGTTAGAATACCAGTAAGAGACATATCCCTCAGTCAAAGAGATGTGGGGTATAATCTTGACATGCCTGGAAACCCGGTAAAGCCAATGTCGTTAGGGGCATAGTGAATGTTTCTGTAAATGTTCCCGCAACTGCAGAATCGATTTCAATATGGGCACTCAACCCATTGACTACCATATCAAAATAACCATTCTCTACAAAGTTCACTGCTTTCTCTGTATTGTGAGAAGAGTCGCTCACATTGAACACGCCTTGAGTCAATTCGATTGAACCTTCGATTGAACAATTACCACACTTTATCGATAAAGATCCTCCTATGCCATCATTCCTGACATATTGTATTAGTTATACTGGATTGATCATTTAAAGAGAAAGTATAAACATACGAAGTAGAGAAAGATCCGAGATTAAATCCCGCAGGTACCACATATCCAATATCGTGAACCGATGTATCCGAGGTTGGTGTTACTGATGGCGCGGATGGAAAAGTGACAGTTTCAGAAGACGATACTGAAACTGTAGAAGTTATTCTTTTGCGCAAATCGCTGTGTATACGAAGCGCGCTACTATCGTATTTACCCATACCGAATTTTACTTCCATGGTATCATAAGCATCGCTCCATTCAATCCTTTGCACAGAGAGAATTGCGGTATTGGATTTGAGAACGTATTCCACGTTAGACACTCTGTTTTACTTGTTAGTAATTTTCGAAAATTTACTAGAATTGTCACTTACAAATATGGAGCCCGCGCATTCTGATCGTTACACCCGGCATGTGATGAAATGACCAAAAACTCGGGTAAATCTTTCCATTCTTTCTCTGCCTCACCTAATAAATTCACAGAAGGGAATTCAACGATAATGGTTGATTTTGAGCACAAAATATTCCTGACATTGAGCTCAATATCTTCCAAAATGACTGCAGGTAATTTATAATTCATCGATGTGGATGCGAATCTCGAATGCGCTCCTCGAGTTATAGAATCATCTATGCCTCATTAGTATCTCTTTAAATCGTGGCAATAAGAATGAAATTTTGCACTGAAATTCAATGTCCGATGTGTGAATAGGCGAATTGATAATTCGGAGTCTAGACCGTAAACCCAAGAAAGAGAAGGTCAACTTACGATCAGCATAATGATGAGTACACTCCAAATTTGGTTTAAAATTTGGGACTCCTCGTTTTTGTTCCGCAGAACGCACCGTTATAGCCCCTAAACTGGTCGTTTGCCTTGAAGAGAAATCTCGTTGAGAGACCTTGACATCACTGCTATATAAAGCCGCGACAGCCTCAACACAGACCAATAATGAAGCTAAACTCTCGTAGCGAAACAACATTTTCGTTAAACAAATATCAAAGGTCCTTAGGCGAGATAGGAACCAAACCAAAATCGGACCAATGGACCAATAGACCAATAAACCAAAGAAACTAACACGAAACAAAAAATTATGACATTCCACCTCAGTACCATCCCATTCTATATTAAAGCTTCCATTTCGCCCCCAAATAAATTTTCGGGAAAAAATACGTGCCGCATCCTTCACGAAAGAGCCTGATGGCCTTGTCATGCAGCTTATACAAATGTGATACGTAGGATCAAACGGGAAGATAACATCAAGGGCTGCGCATTTCTTGCGTTGCATCGAAATTCCCAAATTGGTAATCCAGGGTGTACAGAACCTAGAAAGAGCCTCTTCTCGACCCCACCCCTTCATTCACAGGTCTCCACTCAAGGTATAAACCCCTGCGAACAAGTGATTGAGAGTGCAGATTCTTAAGAGCCTCTGCCAATGAAAAAACTCAAAAGGTCCGGCATATCCTTTCAACAAAATGGAATTGAACAAATGCTGGAATCAATCAAATACATACTCAATCCTTATAAACAAGTTCACTTGAGCAATGCTCTTTTTCAAACATCACAATGTAAAAAATGAATCAATCCAGCCACGAACCTGATGTTCCCCGCAAAAACTTCTTCGAGGAAACACAGCCCATGCGCTTACCTGTCTAATCAACGACTCCACATTCGCAATCTGCAACACGAGTAAGTTGGTCTGATGTTTCGGTACCGACGGCGCAGCATCAGCGACGCACACGGAACAATTGAATCATTCGAGGGTAATGCTTCTGCCGCAATCTGGCCAAAATATCGCTGCATGTGTTTTCATCCCAGAAGCATTGTGTAGCACTTTGCTAGTGAAATCTCTAAATATAGAGGGTAGGTGAGATCTGATTAGATCAGGTTACGAATGACGAGAAGCTTTGTTTACCCAATGAAATCTGCCAAAAGCTATCTTGATCGAAACATGATATTCGTCAACTCTCAACACTGTATAGAGCCTCAAAGAATATCGTTATCCCCTCAAATTCTCGAGCGCAGCTAGGACTGGGGGTTTGGAGGCTTGCCCCCATAAAAGATATGAGATCAATATAAGAGTTTAGACCCCGGCTTATCGCACACTAAGCGAAAACACACCAAAAAGCCTCATTTCTTCAACTTTTGAACTATATATTATTCTAATCAATCTTCAAATTAGATTTATAAAATTTATTTTGATAATAAATAATCCATGAAATTATATAAAAAAAAATATGTGAATTATTTT
>PQXL01000479.1:0-29835 GCA_004916875.1 Botrytis galanthina
GTAGGGGCTGGGTGGGGGAGGGGTAGGGACCTGAGTTGAGGGGAGGGGAGGGGAGATGAGGGGGGTGGAGATGAGATGAGATCGTATGATTGTTTGTTTATTCATGGATGGGGAGTTTGGGAATTTGTGGTTCTGTGGTTCTGTGGTTCTGAGAGGCTTCTGGAAGGTTGGGCGGGTGGGTATTTTACAAGGGATTTTGGGTGGGGATTTGATTGGGGAGGTTTAGGGGGTGGGTGGATTTGGTTGAGTCAATGAGCGGGCAGAGGAGTAGCGACGAGGAGTGGCGATTGGCAGTGGCAATGGGGATGGGGAAGAAAAGGGAATTTTGTTGATGGGATGGCATGGGATGGAATAGGTTGATATGTGGATAAGAATGATCGACGATTTTAGCCGCGCGCGGAATAAGGAACGGCTCGTTTGCTTCTAGAAGGTTGAGAGTGGGGTGATAGGACGGGGGTGCTCTGTTAGGGTTAGGTGACGTATTTGGTGTTTGTTTGTCTTTGTCTATTCGGTGACGTATTCTAGTAGGTAATAGGTGATTGATAGAGATGGATTTGAGTCTGAGTTTGAGTTTGAGTTTGGTCTTTATGGTTTTTTGTTTTGTGGAGGGGGGAGGGGGGGTCGCTTAATTCTTCTATCTTTTTCTATTGTTTTTTTGACAGGATTGGTAGATCTAGGTGTGTTTTAGGTATTGGATGTTTGTTCACGGAAGTATAAGACCTCGGGAAAACGTTGGTCTTATACTTCCGTTGTCCAATCTGCACATGTCTTCTATACACTTTCCGGTATGGACGCGGCAATTGAACCTGGCGCGAAGAAGCAGTGGAAGCAGAAAAATATCAGTGTCAATGATATTGTGGGTGGTTGTACGGTTCCTGTAAGTTCTTTTCATTTTTTGCCACTTCATGGTTTTTCGTGATTGGTGTATGTCATGAGAAGTAGAAACTACCCACGAATTACTGCTGTGGCACCAATGTGACTTTGGATCATGTATGAAATTTAGAATTCGGACTGATGCTAATGGAAAACATAGGTTCGACACAACGCATTGACTCTGGTCGGTGAGAGTATTCTTCTGAAATGGTATGCCGAATCGAGCACATTTACCGTGAGCGGAAAGTATGGTGTTCTCAGTTTGAGAAAATGATGTCACTTTTCGATTTTGGATTTTGTGTGTACCCTACATAATATCTGGGGAGGAACTCCTTGAAGAAGTTTGAAAAGAGAGGGTTGTTTTGCGTTAGGTAATGGAATTTCAAGAGATACTTAAAAAAAACTCGAATGAAAGAATCCATGGTGAGCACTTCAGTGATTGAAAAGTCACTAGATAAGTCAATTTTCTATCTTCTCTTTGCTTTTGATGTCCGGATATCGTGCTCGACTTGGAACTCATTGACTTAACAAAGGTCTGCTGCCACCTACTTGTAACCGAAGGGGCCTGATTGAGTGAATCAATAATTGAGTAACTTAAATTTAGTGCTAACGAAATGATGAGAACTCGATGTTTTTGCTTGTTATTTCAAGGTCGTCTAATTTATTAACAGCTGAGAGTGACCCGACGATCATGAATCAGCGGAGGTCATAGCTAGGAGAACTTAGATTACTAAATATCATCAGAGACCAAGCTAATTCTTGGACCCGTAAAGTTACGTTGTTACGATCTCCGATTTGTACTCTTTCCCATCTTCCATAATGGCAACGACTTGCACCATTGGGCCTCCAATGATGAATCTGGTCTCGAATCCCTTGAATTCAACTCTACCAACGTACTCGAGCATCTTTCTCTCACTTCCTTCGTATACGTCCCAGGCTTTAATACACGTTGCCCCGTTCCAACTGACATATGCAAAATAGCAACCATCCCCACTCTCCTCCACAAATACGGACGGAGTGGTCCTTGTTGGTGTTGCTTTCCACTCTTGCTTGAACATCCGATAGTTTTGAACAAGATTATCTTCGCCATATCGCGCTTCCCAAAGCACATCACTATTGCTCCCGTGATTAGGGCCGTACTCTCGCGAGACGGGGATTTGTCCATAGCCGAGTAAATAATTCCCATTAGAGAGAATAAGGCTTGAGCCTTGGGAGTTTGTAATGATTGACGAAGACGTATTTGGATTATTTAAGGCTGTAAGAATAGCCACAGGCTGAAGTTTGGAAGGCGGAAGGGATAACTGAATTTCCAGGCCGTTGGAGGATTTTGTCCTTTTGACAAATGCGCTACCAGCGTTATTAACAAGTGTTATAACCATAGAGGTATCAGTCACATTGTGCGCTCGAGCATGATGCTGCCAGGACTAACAAAGATTTAGCGGAGTCTCATGAATATAATGAGGCCTATCAATTGTTGAGAGATGACTTACAAATTTGGCATCTGGTGATAGAGGCCCAAAGTCTCCACCGGTTTCCCCGTTTAGACTCCAAAGAACATTACCATTCTTTTTATCGACTAAATAAACCGTCGATGTATGCCTACCATTGATAAGATAAGTGTCCCCGACATCGATCACAGAATTGATGAGAATGTAGTTTAGTGGAATGGAACGGTTTTGACCTCCCGTAGCTAAAGGCATCAAGGTTCTGTTAACGGGAATGTATTCGAGAGCGCTCCACTGGAAGAGAATCTCTCCAGTTACTGGGTTTATCTCATAGATCAGGCAGTCATAGACCCAGCCATTTTTTGGTCCACCGATGGACGATAGATCGGTTTGTGTCACATTATAAGCAGTGAACAGTAGCCCACCGTGACTCGTAATGTGAGATTCATGAACATCCGCCTCGCAAGGATAAGTGACGTTATCAGGAGTTTGTAGACCAAGCTTAGGACAGATAGTGAGAATCTCACTATAAGAGGTATCAAGAAAGGTGACGTTGCCATAGCCGTGGCCAAAATTTGCTCCAGATGTTACAAACCCGTTCCAGTAGCTTAGAATCGTTTGTTTCTGAAATGTTGAGACGTGGAGATTTGTAACCGTGAGATCAGTGGCTAGCAATGGCCTGGGAAATTAAAACTCGCAAATATCCTGCCTTTGAATCCCACTATATTTCACAATAGTGCGCACATTTGACAGCGTCCTACTATCAACTTCTCCCTCCGTGGATCACTCGATCTTCAATTTTTATTTGCCATCTCCTCCATCATGACTGACAATCGGGCTCCCGCACTCGCGGGTGTTATGATCTCAGGCCTTGTTATTTCCTTATTGGTTCTATCCCTAAGGTTCTACGCTCGATTGGTTCTTGTTCGCAAAACTGGAGCGGACGATTGGTTTGCGCTGGTATCTTTTGTAAGTCATGTCCAGTCTACTGGTATTTTGATCCCACTATCACTCAGTGGCCATAGTGCTTCTCATATCCTTCGCTTTATTGAGGTATCCATAATTCTTCCTCGCTGTGCATGGCTCATCGATCCCCCGCTAACACCGTCAGATATTTTTGATAGTGGCCTTTTCACTCTTCGGCGCTTCTATAACTTACGGATTAGGACAACATGCGTCGACGCTTGAGCCAGATAATATCATGTTTGCCATGAAGCTCGTGTGGATGGCGTTCCAATTTACACCCACTGCCGAAGCAACTGGAAAGATTTCTGTCGCGTTCTTGTTGATGCGCATCACCACGAACAAATTCTGGAAGTGGGGCTTTTGGATGCTTATTGTGTTGAACATTCTCATTAATATTGGCATGATGTTTTCGATCCTTATGTCTTGCTGGCCAGTACGGATTCTCTGGGATCCAATGGTTCCAGGGCACTGTGATATTCTTGAAAGAAACATCATGAGCTATGTTCAAGGAGGTATGAGTTCGAAAGTCTATCGACATACTCAAACATTTCATCCTTGATCTGTAGCTGATCATTGTTCCAGCTTCGGCGGCCATTTCGGATATCATACTTGCCGTTGCTCCAGTTATCTTGTTGTGGAATGTTAAAATTACCAAGCAAACAAAATGATTGCTCTTCTCTCCCTTGGGGTGTTGTGAGTTACTATATCCCTTTGTATGTGACTGTTTGCTCTTCACTTGCTGACAATCATATAGCACTGGTGTTGCTGGCTTTATACGACTCGCTTTCACAACTGAAACCTACAGTCAGTTGACTGCGGAGGATCCTACATGTTCGTATCCAGTATTTTAAAATGTTCTGAGGTTCTTTACTGACACTTTTCTAAGGGGCCTGATGGACTTCATCACCTGTAAATGGTAAACGATCCCTTCTAGATGTCGAATAAATGAAACGGCTAACGTATGATAGTGTTGAGCTTGGGCTTAGTGTCATCGTCGGTTGCCTCCCAACTCTACGACCAATCTTTGATGAAAAATCCTGGACCAGGATTTACACTAGTGGCACTGGTGGCTACGTCAAACGCTCTGGAGGATCTAGGACCGGATCATCGGGATCTAAGAAGAACATGCAAATTCTCAAGTCTAATGAGTTTCAGGTTGAGTTTGGTTCGACTCATCAACTCCAGACGGGTAAAATCTCATTTGGGGGTCCGGATGAGAGCACCGAACATGTGTAAACTGTCGGCTTCATGAAACTGATACGAACTACAAAGCCGTTGAAAGCTGTGACAAGATATCTCTGTATCATTCTATCAATGTCTGCTAGTCATAGAGGAAAAAAGGAACTTCGGGGGGCGGGAATGGGGTGCGGTATAACTTTTATAGCGATGCTTCTGCACTATCTTATATCCTAGTTTTTAAAGAGTGTGAATATGAAAGAATAATTTTTTGAAGCCTAGTAATCGCTCATTCAATAATTTGATCGCAATATTTTCTGTGACAATTTACTTTTACGGCAATGCCAGGTTTCTATGCAACCTTTTCTCTGCCTAGTACTGACCTCATCCTCTCCAATCCTTCTTTAAGTCTAACCGGTTCAAGTGTGAATGTCAATCTTGCCCAGCCTTTCGCAGATTCTGGCATGTGTTGGCCTCTACCAGCACTTACCCACACACCAATATCATTGAGTTTTTTCACTGCAGCTGCCTCGTCCTCCCACGAGCTTGCATCAGGAGCAATTCTGGCCATCAGAAATGGAGTTGCGTTGCAGGGAAGATATGGCACGCCCATCTCTTTCAAGAAAGACGTCATTACCATGTACGATTGATGATGACGACGTGAGTTGAGATTCATGATCTCTTCCAGATTAGGGGAGCAGAGGAGAGCTTTGGTCAATATGCTAGACAATATGGAAACGTTGGAGAATGCTGCAAGCGCCAGACCATCTCGTAAATCCTTGTTCGCCTGTGTTATAGTGTAGCCCTGATTGTGAACTGTGAGAAGACGGGATATATTGGATGAGATCTAACAATTAGAACTTACCAATCTCAGTCCACTAAGGGCAAAAACTTTGCTGGGACTCCATATCATATGCACTCTGGACTGATCACACCCAAGAGCCTGGTAATCGAGAGAAAGTATGGATACGAAGTGCTCCTCAGATGGAAGATCAGGGCACTCAAAACTCACAGGACCGAAAATCTCGTCCGAGATCAAATGGAGATTATTTTTTTGACAAAATATCAAACATGCTTCGAGTTGCTCATGAGAATAGCATCGTCCGAGGGGATTGTGAGGATTGGAAATCATCAAGGCTTTTATTGGACAAGGTGCATTTACAAGCCCATTCTCTAGTTCCGTCAAAAACGATGCTGGATTTTCGAGATCCGGGATCTCTACCAGGACGGGTGTCACATGAGCGCGAAGGCGGCAGAACGTGTCGTAGCCGTCTGATATATGTCAGTATCGGGACTGCTATATTTTGTCTTGTGGATCTGGAGCTTGACTTACTCCAATGCGGACCCGGCACCAAAATTCCTTCATGAGCATCACAAATATTGAATAGCACTGCGTCAATACAGCCCGCAGCTCCAGGAGCAACTCCAATATGGGTGGCAAGAACCGGAATTTTGGGATTGAAATATTTGTTGAAAAAGCTCGCAAGACTTCTCAAGAGCTCTGGATCTCCCCAGAATCCTTTGGGAAAATTGAGATGCTGAATTCACGATGTGGTCAGTATTAATCATGATAACATCGGAGGGATTGAAGGACGATTAACCTCGTTGTTTACAGATTCATTTGCAATAGTTTTCTGTATTTCTAGGATTTCGTCGCGAATCAGCCAGTTTTCGGCCATGGACATATCGATGATGGAATCCTCGTTGGGGATCCATCCAGATTCCAGGATTGCCTTGGGAATTCGAGGCATGATGTTGGAGACATTTGCACTGCCACGCTTAGATAGTATCGCCATAACTTGAGAAACTGTCGGAAGAGAATATAAAAAACAGAACGCCCTTTTTCACAAAGCACAAGATGCGTAACGTAGGAATGAGGACTTTGCTTGTAAGCTTTGCGGCTGCCAGACGTCGATGATGTCAAAACGCGACATTTATCTTTGCTTTAATGCTTACTAACTGGTTTCCCACCCTTTCTATCCATCAGATAGAGCCTATAGAGATGTAGTTGTGCGATACCTTCGGAGATAAGCATTCTAGATAACTACCCTTTCCGGTTTAGCTCTTTTGAAGCTATCAATTCAATTACGCTAGTCATAATAAATCATTGCTAAAGCTCGCCCTCGGTCACTTATTCGTATCTGACACTGCATTGTCAGCCAGCTTCAATACAGGCGATAAACAGCAATCGTCAATCAAGTTATAGACTTTTAGCACAATTTGTAAGCTGATTATCATAATTATCTCAATATTCAGTTCATTATTCCAAAAAAAACTTTCCTTACATAATGAGTGCTGGTTTGTTTAGCGAGTATTCCTGTTCACTCAGTGGTTCGGGGACTTCAATATGAGTCTGTGCACCCACTGTTGGAATCTAGTGAGCAGCCAACAGAGTGACAACCTTGAGACTCCATTGTCCGAGAAATGTGTTGCCAGTGGGCTGAAAATCGGGCTGTGGAGTTAAAATTATAATTAGGCAAAACTTGGAAAGCTCGATGAAGTAACGAGCCCCGAGAGAAAGTCATTTACCCGGCAGTAATCCGAATAATTTCGTGCTTTAACAATCCATCTTCTCTTTCTGCCAGGCTGCTTATTCAAGAGTGAAATTCAACTCGGCAACTCCCTCCTAGTTTTCTCTCTCAAGCTTATTTTTTAGATCTACAAGGCATCGCACTTCCAAACACACACTATGTCTCCTCATGACAGCATTGTTTTTACTGTGTTCAAAGGTTCTAAAGGTGGCGATATCATCGAGTCCGATTCAAAACGTCCAGCTTTGAGTGGTGATCAAGTCGATCAACGAGGGATAGATGCATAATTAATTCGCATGATTGAAAATCCGGGTTTGAACTAGCACAGCTATAGATGAACGTGGTGGGCCATGGGACACATAAATCGAACATAGTCAGAAATTGTTATACTCTTTAGAGCCTAATGAGGTTGCTTAATGAGATGATTGGGAGTTTAGTGAGAATTATGTTAGCCTAAGAATTTCGAAGGCTGGTTTTGCATCAGGCCGTGCACCAACTGTTGGTGTGTGCTGTACTGAGAAGCAACTGTTGGTGTCAAGTGGGTGGATAAGTGTAAAGTACTTTAGTCTATTATGATTGTATTCGTTCTTGATCATTATTATCTATGGGAAGCTAGTACTTAATATAGGAAACAGCTAGCGCGACGCTAGCTAATACAGTGCCCTCTTTGATCACATGATCGACAGCAACTAATATTAAGCGAGGAAAGCACCACTAATCATCAGGGGTATGATGAGATTCTACCCCGCGAACTAGAATGAAACTATCTGCCCTCAAACAGGAATATATCATCTAATCTTAAACGGACAAGGTAAGTTAGCGTCGACCAGTATTTTCTCCATCTAATACCAAGATAATCCATGCGTAGTTCTTGCATGATCCGTGAAGTGAAGGGGGTGGACACATCGGATTAGACCCTGGTAAGCAACGAGTTTGCCCAATTTAATCAATTCTGTACATTCTACAATTCTATTCGTTGGGAATTCCTACAATTTTGTGCCCTTCGTACACAGCTATGTGCCCGCAACTTTTCCCTTTCTGTAAAGTATTAAAAAGTCAAATCTATTCCATAAGGGATGTAATCCAAAGGAAGCAAACAGCCGGAGCCAAGACATTCAGAGTTTTAGCTGGGCATGATTACAACGCCGCTCCGTAGGCTAGTCAATCATGATCTCTCGCTGTCACTCCATGAGTCAATAAGGATCGGGCCGCACAGCTGCATATTTTTCGCATTTTAGGCGTTTCAAGCATGTTGTTTGAGCTAAAACGAAAAGTAGAAAGCGAGAATGACAGAAAGAGTTTGAGATCGAAAAAACATGTGTGATTTCGACATATACGGATTAAATAGTAAGGATGAAAGTAACAAGTAGGATTATATTGTTATCCGATCGATCAGGATCAGGGGTGCACGGACTGATTAAATGGTGTGTAAGTAGGTAGCCAAACATAAACCCTTATCCACGGTAGACAACTCTTAGAATTCATGCTGATTAGCTAGTGGATTCAAGATCATGTAATTATATAACCTCGATGATTTGACATGCCCATCGATTAGTTTATATAGCGAGAAGATTATCCACAAGCAAGGAGGAAATCTTGTGTTAACAAAACTCGGGATGTCCGGTGTCAATCGCTTTGCCCGCCAAAGAAGCCCGATCCATAATTGACCCTGCATCTTTAATAAAGTCACGTGGACGTGGCGGTTCTCGAAACTGACTGTGAATCACGGATATGTATGTCTCTTGGATTTCTGCATCAATGGGTCGATGACTCATAAATTCCATAGTTTCATTCCCAACGATACGTACCTTTCCCGTGATGGACCCCATTGATAACGTTCCTCTCCTTCTCCCTCCCTTTAAAACCTTCGCTCTCTGTTCGTTCTGCCCCCTCACCTATATACATGGCCCATCTCCCTCTTTCCTTTCCTTTCCTTTCCTTTCCTTCCATTCCCGTATACTAATTTGGTTGTCGTCTACGTCTTGATTTGCCTCTGAGCTTTGTACTATATGCTGAGGAATCGGGGGAAACGTGAAAAAGAGGTTCAGGGTCCTGACATGAGGATGATGTTTTGGGCATGCTGTAGAAATTGTATTAGAAAGTCGTTTGGAGCACTCTGAGTTACTTGTATCGACCACATGTTACCAGACAATGCTTGAACTAAAAGCTAGGAATCGTCTGGTAATTCCGTCCATGCGTAATTTTAAGCGAATTATGTAAAATGCACTAAGGGCGGATATTTTTGTGACAATGTGATCTTCAGTTGGATCTAATATCCTCTTTGACTCATCCAATTGAAGAAACCAGGAATGGTTGCTGGCAATAGCTTGCATAAATGGGCAAAAGTGGCCAAAATGTTCATGGTATTGGAGAATTTTCAGTCTAGCGAGATTCTACTTGCTGAATTATACCGGGGCTTTTTTGTGGTTTGTTTCCAAGATAGATTAAAGAAAAGACAGGTGTGCGAATCGACTTGGATACATCATATATATTGTATAATCCACCATACTTTCTTTCTTCCATGATTCTCACATGATACTTCCATCGCAGTCGCACACGATGTATCAAGCGAATACAAACTTTCCCTCTTTTCTTCCCCGCCAAACATTACATTATTATGACCAACCACACCTCTCCCGCACAAAATTCCTTCATCCCCGCCCCAGGAATCAATCCCCCATTCGTATACTGACGCTAAAAACGTCCAGTCATTAAAAGAGATTCTTAACATATAAGATGATCATATCCTATCTCGACTATCAACTCGTCTTTGCTACAGCAATGGGAATCTAGTTACTCCAGTGCTGTTCCTCCCAGCGGCGTCTCGTGAGAATGGATCTAGGGGGGGGGGAGGTTTATTCAATCATCATCGCTGATGATGCAATATCAGATATTGCATCGAGGTACTCTAGATAAGATGAGTTTAAGAGGATTGTGGATTGTGAATGCGATGAAAGAGAAAGTTGTGAGGAGGGGGGAGGATAAAGGGGTTGAGTAGGTAATTTGCGGTGGTGAATGGCTTCGATAGGTACTAGTTAAATGTTGAGTTTGAGTTTGGGTTTTGGAGGGGGAGATTGTGGGTTTGCCGTGGATAGGAGAAATTGGCGATGGTTTTGAATGGGCAATTATGGAAGATTCAAGTTCTTAGGATCGTATACTTTGTTTACATTTTCAAAAAATTCAAGGTTTTTCAGTTTTGTTTTGTTTGTTGAGATTCCCTCTCTTTGAGCTTTCTGGGTTCATTTGATCTTCCAGCTTCTTGGATGTTCTGATTTATTCTAAAGCTATCCAGCATGTGAAATTCTCATTTTCTTTACTGAAATACTACAAAAAGAGATATCCTACCAAATTATCTCCAGACAGTCTACCATACTGAACTCTGGAACCTCACTGTAAATGAGTATTTACGGTGGTATCACTCTTCTGGACCCCATACAATAGTACAGCAACAGGACTTGAGTTGGCTGTATTAACGTAGTATTGTTTTGCTAATCTCTCACTTCAAAGTCTTTAAATATCTCTTTACAATCCTTCTCTGTATCAAACTTTAAGAAAACGCTACTTAGTTCAACCCAGTCGCATCTAACAAGGTCCGCGTCCAATATTCCATTACATCAAATTTTCGGCATATTAGCAACATCCATCCAAGGTATTTCACAATGCAGAACAATATGAATGGTTTTATCCTTGGCGCTCCTATAAATTCTATCACCATACACCCCTATCATCAGAACGAGCAAGTAGCTCCTTCTCCCCCAAGAACCAGACCATCATCGTCTTGGTTCTCATCTCCCTCCATCTCACCATCTGGATCTCAACCCCCTTCACCTAGGAGAGCACGATCC
Organism: Botrytis galanthina; assembly: GCA_004916875.1. Lineage (NCBI taxonomy): Eukaryota > Fungi > Ascomycota > Leotiomycetes > Helotiales > Sclerotiniaceae > Botrytis > Botrytis galanthina. The sequence goes on from PQXL01000479.1 coordinate 10,837, forward strand.
TCCACTCCCTCTCCCCCAAGCCTCCTCACCACGCGCCAAAGAGACGAAGAATACTTCCTCTACCAAGAAACCCACAACAAAATTCTCTCTCAGATCAACGAGCGCGCAAGCGGTATCTCAAATCCAAATAGCAACAATATCGGCATCGCCACTGGAGAAGAATCAACGAGACAATATCTCATTTTGAAAACAATTGATACATGTTCCTCGCAGGAAGTCAAGGAAATCGGAATCTTTTTAAGTCGGAATCGCTCGGTGAGATTGTGGTTGCAGAATTTGCTGGATGATGCGGAGGAGATGCGGAAGAGAGAGGGGAAGGTGGTGGAGTATAGGTGGAGAGATGTGGTGGAGGAGTTGGTGGTAGGGAATAGGATTGTGAGGGGTTTGTTGACGGCGTTGTTGTTGCAGAAGGTGGAGGATGGGAGGTGGGAGGTGAGGAGGCTTTTGGATGGGGATATTGCGAAGCGTGTGGAGGAGTTAAGGGGGATTAAATATTAGGATGGGATGAGGAGATTTGCAGAAGCTCTGAGGGAGGGGTGGGACAGGGCAGATTTGACACTGATCATTATGTCGATAAACGGTTTTTTGCTGTCGCACTCAAGTTTAACTAATCGTTCACTAGATTAGATTCCAAATTGACAATCTCATCTAGTCGAACCAAGTTGATAGATTTCTATTCTCCGACACATTATGACTTCCAATATGACTTTATCTACTGTTCATCTGGCTATAAAGACATAGATAAGACTACCTACATACCTACCCAGATATACAGTATGAATGCCTATGAATAAAAATGCAATATTCTAAAGGTGAGTGGCAAAGGTGAAATTTGTTCCAATTTGGTCTAGCTCGTCGTTCGCTATTGAGCTAAATAATACCGTCGCATTTTTCAACTCGTTCCAACCCTTCTTTTTTCATGAAATCCTTTTGAAGATCAATGACAAAATGGTACGTACTCTGAAGAGATCGAATTCAAAGTTTCTACTAACAGTCAACCATAGTCTTCTTTATCATCCGAACAAGGAGCATCAAACATGACAACTCTATGTAGCGATGGCGCTGAACCCAAGTCTGGCTCGCCATGTACCGATCCTGAAGCTGGTCATGCCAATCTCAATCTTGGTCAGTATATTTCTTGAGCTTCGAATTATGACAACTACTGAATCGTTTCATAGCCGGTCAATCTCGATGTCAGCTTGGTAGAAGCATTGCGAAACTCATCAAGGACGGAAAGGTCACCTTGAAGGATATTCACAGCAGTCTCGATGAAATTCAAGAGAGAGAAACAATGGAACAAGAAGCTCTGTTCCAAGCCTTTGACAGACTTTCAGCTTATGAAGCTCACAGAATTGTCATAGAGCTTCTTGAGAAGAATGTTGTCGTCAGGCAATGGTTCTGGAAGCATTGGAGTCTGGAAATAATACATGGAAATCAACTGGAACTTGCGAAAATTATCGATGTCATCAAAATAATCTCTCTTTCAAGTCTCCAGGGCAGCAACAAATACTTGATCTCTGAGAATGATCTCATCAAGGAACGCTTGAAGAAGAAATTTTTGGTTGAACAAAAAGATGGCACTTTTGCAATTCGCAAGCTCGAGCCAGACGCTATCTAAGACCATCCATCTGGATAGAATCTTCGTCATTGATTTGCTCTACATAAATGGAATTACTCGCTCATCCGCGGAAGGCTTCTGGTGATGATCAGAGAGGAGCGTCACAAAGATAGGCCTGGCGGTTATACAAAAAATGCACCACAATTACCTACATCTACAAAACAAGTCTACGTCTATGTTCTTCATTTTACAGCTTGATGTGTTGAATATAATGCTGAATTTGGTGACAAAATTGAAGTATAAATCACAAGTGTAATAATTGCTATCAATACCCGGGATTGATGTATTTTATAGGTTAGAATAGAGTATAGTATGAGAATCTACATGTATTACGGGTATGATATCATGATTTGCGGGTTGAAGGAAAGATGGATGAAATTAGTAGTATACGGAGATAACATTGCACTCCCATCACTTCAACTGAACTATTTCACTCATGCATACATGGTGTAAAACTTGGCTAAGAACAGATGCATTATGTTGGATCAGATTGGATGATCTAGTTCTGTGATTGCGATTCGGCAAATCTAATCCTACGATTTGATACTAGATCCCCTGTGAAAAATCCCAAAGTGAGGAATGTAAGGATGGGATGATAACGCTATACTGCCAGCCAGCCAGCTAGTAGATCCTTCCTAATTCATACCTCTCAGTCTAATTTCCTGCTGATAAGCTTGGAGTAAGAGACTTGCGTACATCGCGTATTATCTTATCTACCTATCCTTTCCCTCATCCTTTACCAGTGAAGGTATCTCGTCTAAACCCTTAAATCCAGATGGAGAAGTCAAAGAAGTCGAGGAATCTGAGAGACGAGATTGAGATTGAGAAGAGAGTGCAGGAGCGAGTTTTAGGGGCGAGATTTCGGGGGTTGGGATGGGGTGGTCGAGGAGCGGGGTGCTGGGTTTGCGTGAAGTTTTGCTGGGAGGCTCGCTTAGTAGGTGAGAGGTGGGATCGCTGGGGACTAGAGGGTTGAGGTTAGTTTTGAGATTGCGGTTTATGAGTATCAGTGTTATGATTCTATAATTGAGAAATATGTAGATGGTGTGTAGGGAGTCTATGCATGGGTGGAAAAAGAGAAAATGGAATGGAAGATATCATACCTGCAGAAGAAACCTCAAGAACCTCGGTAGGCCCAGAGGGAACAGAAAATCCATCGTCTACCTTACTCTCAGAAGCTGTAGAGGCAGGCGTCGGTGTCTCCGGGAGAGGAATTTCCGCTGCGAGCTTAAGTTTTTCGAGAGAAGATGGTGTGTTTGGAATGGGTGTTTCTGGGAGAGGGACTTTGGTGGCTGAGTTGGGGGTTGAGATTGCGGTGGGGGTTGGGGTGGAGGGGAGGGGAACTTGCGACGGTGTGATTGGTTTGAGGACCTTGTCTGCAGCTACAGCTGTGGTGATGAGGCGTGTTAGTATCTTGTGGATAGAGATGGAGGTGGAGATCCTGGGGAGACGACATACCAGAGCGCGATTGAGGGGTACTTGGAGTATCCATAACTGCGGATTGATCGCCGTAATGTTTATGAGTGAGTGATGTGATAATAATTTGTAGATTCAGATTCTCAGGAAGTAAGACGGGAGATTCAGAATTTATGTAGGTGTCTGAATTTCTTTTTGGGTTATGTTTGAGATTGTACAATCGGCAGGTTGTGCAAACAGATACTTCTATTTGCTACCTAGAGATGGTGAGGAACAAACTCATTAGAGACAACCTTGGAAGTGGTTTGTAGGTGCTAGTGTGGTTTTCACTGGATTTATTCACTTTTTGAGGGAATTGGCTCAGGATGTGGTTAGAAGTACCTAGGTATGTGGGTGCGTAGCATGGAGATGGGTAATAGATAGTCTTGTGTCTGAGTAGCTCTGAGTGCGTATTGTTTGATGACATATATTTGTTCATATGATAAAAAAATCAAGCTCATCTCATCAGTAATATGATATTCAAACGGTCAAACAACCCGTGAAACCAGTCCTATCATCTTCATTTCGCAAATTATCTATATCCTACTTCCAAGTCTCTCTAGATCCCTGTCGTAATTAGACAGTGCTCTAATTCGTCATTATTCACCAAGTTGATTATCCAATTTTCACCTCATTTCCTGCAAATATTTCGTATCCTCTCAACGAACGTCCTAGGAAGAAGAAAAGATAAGAAAAACAATCTAACTGTAATTGCCAAACAAAACGGGAACGTCGGCAAAAGGGTGAAGAAATCTAAGAGGTAGAGAAAAGCGAGAGGACATCCAGTGTAGTACTACTGTAACTTTTCGAAGACTTTTTCAAGACTCGGCTTTCTTCGTGGACTTTGTTCTGAGCTTCATCATGAAATATACCAATGCATAGATACCAACAACGAACGCCACAACGATACCGGCATTTCTCCATCCGTATGACTTCTCCGCGAGATTCTGAGTCTTCAGATAATCCCCACCGTGAGTGTATTGGCATACACGACAATCAGCGGTGGTTTCTGGATTCAAGATATTGATCCCTGGCCCCATGCCACGCTGATAGATATCAAGATACTCGCCGCATGTTTGATTTGGAGACGGATCAAAGATGGCGAGTTCGTCGGTTGTGCAGTGGACAGACTTATCCCAAGATGTGAATATGAGCAGGGCGCTCATGAGATAATTGTAAGGGTCGAGGTAGTACATCCTGCAGAAAAAGGCTGTTAGATTTTGCACAAGTCAAGATTTTCAGTGCGAAAATGAATATAAAACTTACCAATATTTCCAGAAAGGTTCAATTTGACTGTATGGTACCATAACGCCGCAGAACGAAACCAGAGTTGTAATGACTAATGGGTTAACGAGTGATGCAAAGACAGCGTTAGGGGCGTAAGCGGCAATGGCCTGTCCGATAGCAGTATATAAAAGTTCATACATTATCTGAACTCACGTTAGTCGAAAGTAGTGTAGACAGAAAGGGCTGGGCCAGAAAAGACCTACCACGACGAAGAACACACTCCCAGCGGAGTTTGCTCCAGAGGGAAGACCAGCTGTGAAATACCAACAGACATAGTACAACAACGCGCAGACAATCAAGTAAGGAAACTCCGAGACAATAAGCCCAGTAACAAAGGGAGCCCAATGGTACATCTTACTCTTCTTTTCCCGTGCCTCGTAGATGTCGCGACGATCGATAAAAAGAGGCTGAAGCTGGGCAATGACACCTGGCGCCACAAAAATAAAGCTGAAAACAGTGAAAAGATTACGTTGAAGATCGGTAAGATGATCTCCGATCATCCAGAACGAAAAGCCGTTGAGAAGGGCTAGACTGACATGCATAGCAAACTTGTTGTTGAGGTATTCAGTGTTTCGAAAGAGTGAGATATTCATGCGATGTGTCACATGCTTAATTTGTGTCCACATGGATGCCGCAAATTCGTAACCATCAACATTATCTTCTACGGGCCTTGCGGCTGCTTCGCTGACCATGGTGTCCAATGTCTGAGAGAGCTTCTCGTGTTCTGGAGATTGCAACCAAACTTGGTTCCAATCCCGACTTTTATCCGAATTTCCCAGCCCTGATACAACATCGATCATGTGCTCTGCTGGATTGGCTTCTGGAGGACAAGGTTCTCCATAGCGTCCGAAGTAATCCTTCAAAGTGCTAGCGTTTTCGCCGATATCACCGAAGTAGACAGTCTTACCACCTTTCGCAAGTAACAGAAGGGTGTCAAACTGTGCAAACAATTGCGCCGAAGGCTGATGAATAGTGACCAAGACAGCTTGTCCAGCTTTTGCAAGTTTTTTGAGAAAGCGGACAGTGTTGTAAGCAGATTGTCCGTCAAGGCCCGATGTGGGTTCGTCGAGAAAGATAAGGATGCTTGGTTTTGCTACCAACTCGACACCGATGGTAAGACGCTTGCGTTGTTCAACTGAAAGTCCAGCACCAGGACGGCCGACGAGTGTATGTTCAAGGTCATTCAGTTCAAGAAGATCGATGATTGTGTCCACATATCGTAGCTTTTCCTCATCAGGAGTATCGCGAGACTGGCGCAAAAGAGCTGAAAATTCAAGGGCCTCTCGAACAGTTGCCAAAGACTCATGAACGTCTAGTTGTTCAACATAACCAGCAGAGCGTTGAAACGAGATGGGGATGGGCCGACCATCGACTAGTACAGATCCTTGAATAGTGCCTTCCGTTTTGCGCTGTGCCAAGACATCAAGAAGAGTTGTCTTACCCGCACCAGAAGAGCCCATTAGAGCTCCAAGCATGCCGGGTTTAACATATCCTTGAACGTTATCAAGTAGAACTCGGTCGTCACTAGGAGTTTTGACAGTGTATGTCAGATTCTTCCATGTAAAAATACTCTTATTGCGGATAAGGTCTTTGTTAACGCTTCCACTAGGCGTGTCAGTTCCAGAGACGGACCCAGACTCAGGCAGAGGCTTTTCAAGAGCTTGTGTCTCCTCATCTTTAGGTTGTAATAGATGCTTCGACTTTTGCTGCTGTTCTCGAGGCACGAGAAGACTCCGGCCACCCTCTCCTAGAAGTTTCCATCTGGAAGTGAAGAAAATCGTAAGCCCAACAAAGAGTACCCACCATGCGCAGACTATGCCAAAGTTGCGCCATAAGTGACTATGACTGAAGGACATAGATGCAAGATATTCGTCACCTGTGACGCTCGTGGCTCCAGTGACTGCTCCCCTAACACCAATGCATGACTGTCCACCTTCACCAGGTGCATATCCAGGACCATTTGGAATGAGGTAAGGGCCAACACAGTCCAATTGTTGCCCATGGAACTCATTAACAAGAAGAGATTCGAAACCGTAAGCCATAGGGTTGATCCAGTAGATCCAAACGAACCACGGATGCATGTCAGGCTTAGTAATCATGTAGCCCATATATGAGAACAGGCCGACCGTTGTAAGACCTGAGACTTTAGTTGCAGCATCAAAGGTAGGGAAAGCGGCGCCAATAAACCGGAAAAGAGATGTCATAGACATGGCAGTCATGAAATTGACGACCAAGTAGGTGAAGAATGCACCAGCTGTTGTCTTCAGACCAACCATGAAGTAAAAAACAATACCAAAGTGAGTGACCTGGAACAATAGAATAGGAAAGTCGGCAATAATCTGGGCAAGGCAAACAGCTGCGGGGTGATATAGAGCGAAACCACGATGCTTAGCCAAAATTGGCCTGCTTGTGAACGAATCTGTAACTTCCGAAAGAGCTAGAAGACCGTTGTATAGGACCGAAAAAAATAGGGCACCACCCTTAAGGAAAAGACCTGCTGAATTGTTCGGAGCGGCATAGAAGAGTGAGCCACCAACCAATGCCTGAATAACTGTGGCACCTTGCTTCATAATGAGTGTTGCCTTATCACCCCACATAATCTGGTACTGCCTGGTGACAGCAGCCTTGATTTGGGTAATAAAGTCGGTAGTAACTGGAGAATTTTCGGACACTCCTTTGTGCTTCTCAAGGCGTACCATCTCTTTGAACACTGATGTATTTTCCTTGGCTTCTTCACTTTTTGCATAACTTTGGCACTCTTCCAACATCTGAAATTTGATTTCCGACTGCTCGTACGCGGCACGGACCTCACCGGCTGTACGTGGAAAGGATTTCTCAAAGCCAGGAGCAATGCGACGTTCGGTGGGTACGGTCACGCCGGTCAGAAAATCCGACCGATTAGAACCAGAATCTCGGATGAATCCCAAGCTTTCCATGAAAGGAACAGCATCATTCTGTTTTCCGTAATAGATTTGTTTACCCTCGTCAAGGACAAGGACTTTGTCGAAATGTTCGTAGATACCGTTGCCAGCCTGATAAAGAGTGACAATGGTTGTGAGCCCCAGGACGTCGGTCATGACTCGAATTGCCTTGATCCAATCTAAAGCTGTGCTAGCGTCGAGTCCTCTTGTTGAGTTATCCCAGCAGAAAACACTGGCTCGAGTTGTTAGGCATTCAATGATTGACACGCGCTTCCTTTCTCCTCCAGAAACACCTCTGATGAAGGCGTCGCCAACCTTTGTAGAGGCAGTGTGAGAGATACCCACCGATCGTAGGAGGAAATCCTTGTTGAATTGGGCGTACTCCTCAGCCGTCTTGATACCAGGCGGCAATTGATAGGGTGTCTTCATGCGAGCGGCAAAGGTGATGGTATCCTCGACCGAGAGAGTGGGAAACATGATTTCCTCTTCGTTGTTCATGATAATCTGGCCACGATATTGTTTAGCTTCTTTAGCTGACATATTCTCAAAGCTAACGTCTCCTGTAATCTCTTCGTAACCTAGTCGGTTATTCGAGAGCACATTGAGCAATGTCGTGCAACCTGAACCAGGCCGTCCAAGGACCAGCATCATCTCGCCTGGCTTGACGCAGCCAGATGAGTTGTCGATGATTGTTTTCATCGGACTTTCTTTGGCTGTCTTGTGGAATGGATACATCTGGGAGACAACATTTTCATTAAATGTGGCGTCGCTGCTGATGCCCTTAACGGTGAGGTTTTGCCAGGTTACACCAAGCTTTCTAGGAAGCTTTCCACCTGCTTCGTCTCGGTCTTTGATTTCTTGTACTTCTGATGCCATGTGCCATGTCCTTTCATTCCGTGACATGACTCTTGTTGCTTCCATATCCTCAACTTCGGTGATATTAGATGTTCCATCCTCGAAACTGGGTTCGCTTTCCATTATTGACAAATAGGGCGTTAGTCAAAGTGGAAAACTGTAATTGGAAGGAGAGATATGAGTCAGGTGGTTTTTTGTACAAGAATTTTACAAGATGGCCACATGCGGAATACATATATAGCGAAGATTGTGGAATTAGAAATCTTAATCTTAAAAACATATCGGTTCTTTGATACGTCCGTACCATGATAAATGGGTATATCAGAGAACCTTCCGTAGGTGAAAGCGGATGGCTCTTACAGTATTGCATTTTCGTCTTATTCAGACCCAATATGTGGGCAATTCATACAGATCTTTGAAGCCTCCGGAAAATGTGGGGTGGAAATCTTAAGTATGTTAAAAGCTTTAGCGCAGTCAAAACCCTCCGCAGCGAATGATAAGCGATTTAATGATATTTAAAGCCCCACTAGGAACCTCGATGTGTACTCCGATGCCATCAGAGCATAGGGATCAGTGAGCCTCGAAACTTCAGCTCTGTAGAAAAGCACAGCAGAGAGAACACCGCCCGCTTACGTTAGTCAAGTTGTCGAGGATTAGAATAATCATTCTCCGGCATGGACTCAACAATTCTCCGTCTTGAACCATTATATATTCGTGCCAGTCAACCTTATTTCCTTTTTCTACCAAGCAGCAGATCGAAAAGTCCGACTCGGACTGATACGTCCCCCGCGCCCGTTTGTCCTTCCACAATGACGCTTTCGCAGATGGCGTTCTCTCGAGGAAACGTGTCAAATCCGCCTATGCGGTTTTCAAACTGCGTTTGAACAAAGAAATTCGCACGATGACGAGTAGACTTTCAGCTCTCCAGCTCGTCGACTCTAGCATTTTACCCAATGAACTCCAATACTCGCACTCAATTGTTCTTTAGAATTGGCGCGATAAGAAACTCCTAAGTCAGTCTGTTTGTTCTTGACTTGCTTTTTTCAATTGTCGCTTCATTGCTTCATGGAAGTAAATGTTACGCAATTTTTGTTGATCTAGAAGACGAAATCGTGTACAATTTCAGGGTACTGCAGTTTTTGATTGATCCGTTCACAACCAAAGGTCTTGGATAATTCCTGCAGGTATTCAAGAAATCGCGTTGTCTGCTGGCCGCTTTGGATGAGCTCTCAAGATACCCTTTGAATAAGATCTGAGCAATCCTCTTGGCCCCTTATCAAATTTTGTTAAGGATGTGGGTCCACATCGTCAAGCATTCTCGATAGCTAGTAGATTTGCTACAGAATTAGGTTGAATTCTATTAAAATGTCCTCCGCGAACATCAACATAGGAAAACCTGTAGCTACAAGATTTCAGATGAAGACTGTCCCTGTGGCTGTCCACATACACAATGCTAAATCACTATTTTGATCTGGTATCCTACTGTAGAGAAATCTGAATGCAGCTTCTCACACACCTGATCGTAGTGAACGAAGGAGTTGACTCGAGGATGTGGTGCCGAATTTTCAGTTGTACTTATGCCGTAGAGCAGATTTTTGCATCTTGAGGATAGCGTCTGCAATTATCTCGCCCTTGCTATTCGTGATACAAACAGGCACAAAAGACATTTGGGGGGGGGTCTCCTTTGAAAGGAAGATCAGAACCCGTTCGCCCATAAAAGATCCGACAAAGTGAGGATAGACAACATTCTATGTCACAAAAGAGTTAATATCGGTTTCGTGACCCTATCAGAGAACGGTGAATCATATACACACAGCAAGTAGGTACGTACACGTAAGAAAAGAGATCGCAATCCTCGGATAACTGAATTTGCCATGCAATTTGTGAGCATTCAGGCATAAATGCCTGTCTAAAATCTGCCATGTTAGAGCTATGCTCTGCATACAATTATTGACCAGGCTCGGGAAATGAAAAGGGGCGCTGATGTTGTATCACATCATACTCAGGCTTGACCTCTGACTACCAAAGACAAGCTTGCAAGTTAATACTCAGCATGGGACTATATCTGTGGAAGAAGGGGATCCATCATAGATCCATCATCTGGCAGCCTTGGGATATAGGACATGCTCGAAACCCCTCTGTGGCATTACCACTGACAAGGCAGTAGCTCACCGTGTCCACGGCAGAGGGCAACTTTACAAGCAGCCATTCATATCAGTGACCAAAGTCACGTGAGTATGATATAGGAGTAAGCTTGGCAGAGAGGGTGGTCGCGACGAATATCAGAGCTGGACTAATGGTCGTGCCACGACTTGAGCAATAAAGTCGGAGACGGAGATCCGATCGCAAGCAGATGTTGAGCCCCATCAAATCAATCTTAAAATTTAAGGTTTCTGCACGGCTCCACAAAAAGATTAGAAATAAAGTTTTAGCGGGACCAAAGATAGCCACAATCGGCTGCTCCCAGATATGATCACTAATCTGTACGAACGTACACTCAAAACCCTCCGCGGAGGGTTTCGAAAGGCGTGACCCAGGGGTTTTATGCATCCGTTTGTAAACATTTACTAAGTACTCTATTGACTGTACGTAGGTATTCTGGACATTCATTGATCCACGGAAGATTTAACATGGGCAGTTCAGCGGTTCATCCATCACAAAGACGATTTTCGTGTGAGTGCTGTAGAAAGATCAAGGCGAGATGTCAACGCGCATATGCGAACGATTCCAAATGTGTGCGGTGCACGCTTCTCAACCTAGATTGCATTGTTGGACAACAAAAGAGAGTTGGAAGACCGCGACGAGCTGCTACTGCAGATGCTCAGGCACGCAAACACCGAAAGAACACAGGCCCAGCTTTCAGTAATCCGCAAGTTGCACCAGCTAAGGTACACTACCATGTCGCAAATCCCACCACATCTCATGAAACTCCTTCGAATAAGGAAGGCTACCACCAGAATTGGGGCTTAGAATTTCCAGTGGACACTTCAATAGCTACACTCGTTCCAACAGACAATGAAATTTACTCCGGAGCACAAGCATGGCCAGCTGTTGATATAAACTCTTTTGATCAAAACCTCCTTACATGGGATGCTTCCAATGACCTCGATCGCAATTTCTTCTTATCCAACGACGATTTGGCCTTTAGCAGCGCTTCGTCATCTGCATCCCCGCTCAACACACCCCCCTCGACAGCCTCATCGCCTGCTGATAGTATTCATGGTGCCGAAGAAGATATCTCGCAGGCGCCAAGCGCACGTCGAGTACGATTCATCACAACTGCAGATGCCATGGCTGAGCTTTCCAAAATGAACCTCAACTTGCACATCCGTATGGTTGCTGTTGAAGCGAATAGAGCAACATTGAATTTCGATGGCATCGTCTATGAAAAAGGCCCACTGTTTATTGAAAACCTTACGCTGGCTCAGGTCCTGTTAAAGGCATCCCAAGACTTGAAGTTCATCTTGAGACGAATTATCAGCGGGCAAACGGATCGTAGCATGTCGCGTCCTACGCAAACAACAGAAGCTAAATCACTGGAGTCATTAACACTATCATCGCAAGCACACTTAGGAAAACCTCGCAATCCAACATCGATCTCTTCATCAAATTCTCCCCCCTCTTCAGAACTTTTGTTTGCACCTCTTGCTCTGATCATCACAAGTGTCTTCAGCCAAATCATTACACTCTGCGAGCTGAGCGTTGAACTCATGACTATCCGCATTGATCAGAGTGCCACAAACCCTGTTGTACAACTCCCTGGCCTCGCTTTCGGCGGCTTGTCTGTGTCAGAACCATGCATACAGGGAATGGTTTTCTGCGAGATCATGGCACATATAATGGAGGGTATCGAGCAAACTCTCGGCCTCAATTTGGTCCTTGGAGTGAGCGGAACTGGACTGCTATCCGCGAGACAAAAAGATGTGCTTTGGAGCGAGTTGGATGGAGGACCTGGAATTATCCCTGGCCAAGGTTTCATGAGACCCACCAATCTACGGAAGTCGTTTGGAAGACTTAAAGCGACTCTTAGGCAAATTTCTATGGATCAATCGGTTATGCACATTTGAAAATTATATTCACGGGATTATACGTTGGTCGATACTGTACTGGTACAATGCGGGGTTTACGTTTGTTTGTTTGTTTGTTTTGGGACTCACTTGGGGCGTTAAGGCGACGTTTGCTGAGGGAATGCCGCATGAGTTTCAATTAACGTCGTTATTTTGCTGTATCGGGAGACACGGGGCGTTGCATTATGGAAGAGCGCCACTAACTTTGTAAACCTTCTCATAATAAAGAAATCGTCTGGTGCATAAGAGATTGCTGCTCCATCACGAAGCATACTTCAATAACGAGAACAATGGCGAATCGAGAAAGCTTGGAGATGAGCTCTTTTATTTTCTTTCCGGACTCCACGTCGTGTCCCTCGCTCCACTCTATCACCCCACTCCACTCCAAAAATGTGTTATTAATAATATCGTCGTCATTATTATAAAAAAAAGTAAGATGCCCCCATAAATAACCACATTACATTCGCTACCTAACCAACAACAATCCACAGAAAAAATACCCTCAATCAATCCCATAAAGAAGCTTCGCATCTCATACATCAATATTAACGTTGATTGATAAAATCAATTAAGCTCACCTGACCGCACTGATATGTTCATTTACTGAGAAACTCTGGGGAGATTAGTAGAAGTAGGTATTTGTATAGTAGAGATTAAATAGCAAATAGATTTAATAGAAAAAGATATGTAACCAACTCACTGGTTCGCGATAAAGATATTCGTTCACGAATCCATAGAGTAAAATAAAACAAAAAGCTACAAACCACACCTGGGCAAACCCAACAAGCAATACATACCTAGGTAATCGAATCAAGGAAATACCCACTTAGCCAAACACCTCCTTCCATTCAAAAAGAACATCAACACATCAACAACAACATACCTCACTAAACACAATCAAAACTCCAAATCACATCTACCCATCCAACTCCACGATCAACGAATGTAAAATTATATTCTATCCATTCCCAATCCATTTCTAATATATATATATATACTCTAAAAACACCATCATCATCTAAATCATCATCCCTATCCTATCTCTAGCCCCCAATCCCATATCTCCTCTAGGAAAATTTACAACGTCGCCATGCCCAATGCCAAAACACCCATAAAGAGGGCAGTAAGACTCATATGATTAATACTCGCGGTCGACTTGGCGGTAGTAGAAGAAGTTGATTTTTCCGTCGCAGCTATTGAATCCCAGGAATTAGTCTTCACTTATTTCATCTCACCCACCTCTCTCTCCCAAACAAAACAAGTAAAAAAACTCACCATTCGAAACCGCAATTCCCATACTCTGACACTCCGCCATCAAAGTAGCATTGGCCTCCAACATCATAACCTGCATACTAGCCACACTAGCCGCAGCCTTAATATTTGCCTCCTTTGTCGAATTGCCCTTGGCAATCTTACTCAATTTCGAATCATCCATGGCCAAATCCGCGATTTTTTGAAGAGCAACCACCATTTTACATTCATCGGCCATGAAGACTGCAGGACAAGCTGCTTGTAATGTAGCATTTGACTGTAATGTTTGAAGTTTCTCAGCGGCATCTGAAGCTTTGAGTTCGATTTCTGCTACTTTAGTCATGTCATTGTTGACGGTGGCGGTAACCAGTGTTTCGTTGGCAGCGAAGTCAACGAATTTTTGGAGCAGAAATTGTTGGGTGCATGATGAATTGGTCATAATTGCTGAATCAATGACGGCGCAGTCGGCCATGAGGGTAGTGTTGCTTTGAAGCTCAGTGAGTTTCACAGAAGCGGCGGAAGCTTGAGCTTGGAGAGAAGCAGCTCTTGTTGCGTTGTCTGGTAGATATTAGTTTCACTATCCTAGAGTTGATTTATGAGAGCTGAGAAGATTGGTGAAAATCAGAGAATCTTGGAGTATAACTTACTTCCGGTGATAGCATCGACCTTAGTTTGATTGCTGGCCAACTGAACCAAGGCGTTCAACTTCAACATTTCTTTGCATGTCTGGGTCTCAGTAAGGGTTCCATTGTAACCCTGAGCTGCCACAGCAGTGGAGAAGAGGAAAGAGACAAAAATTGTTGAATATTGCATAATTGTTATGAAAAAGATAGAACCGGTCTAGATAAAAAAGAATAGAATGTTAAACGGACCTGCCGGGAAGTTAAAATGTATAGAAGGAGTGAAAGAAGATATTATGAGTGATAGGGTAAGAGATAATGCTCGTGAGCGACTTTCAATACTTATATGGACACTCGGTACTTCGCACACTAAATCAAATTCATTATCCCACATACATGAAGCCAATCCATGTTTCGGATGACAAGAAATCGTGGACTATTGACTTGAACTCGAGAACAGATAGATAATTGGGTGGCTGTGATCATTTGAAAGCTCTCGAGCCCATATATTGGAACAGATCATGCTTGGGAATGCAATAATCATCCTGTCTCGCTGACGAGTCTTCTATTTTTGAAATCAAACCAAAAATGGCTAGATTATCGAACTCGTCGACTTTTCAGACCTTCTTGCAGGCTTCCATACTATACCAATTTCTCTAACGTTATGTTTGCGAGATTTGTAACGCCACTCCTTTCGGTATGCCTTGCAAGTATTATGGGGTTATCTTGATTTAAGAAACGTGGGTGAAATTACGCGAAACAATCAGGTTGCAGATCTCCCGCTTTGATAAACCTCAATTGGTGAACATTTGTTGTTTCAAAGTATCGACAAAGTGTCAATGCGACTATGATGAAAAGGGACACTTGTCATTGGGTATCTATTTAGTATATTGAACATGCAAAAGAAACGTTTGTTCGTGGAACCGTAGTCTAACGTTTTGTGTGACGACACTAACGTTCGAATCTCGAGGCGCATTAAGCTTTCTACTGGGAAAGTTCAAGCATCCCTTCTCCGTTCCTTTCTCCAATCCACAAATTTGTGGGAAAATAATCTGCTGAACCATTTCAAAGGTTCCTCAGCAAAACTACTAGGGAACATGTTCCATTCGATTTCATGTATCTTCTTGTTCACTAGGTCCTTTCCAATTTGGACCGTTTCGCCATTTTCTTTATATTCTACATCAGCCTCGATAATAGCCCCATTTCGTGCCGTGAAGTTGGCCTTGAACTGTATCTTTGCATCAGTAATGTTGATCATGTTTCAATTTCCCGTTCTACACTCACATCTGGTGGCAAGTCTCTGGGAAGCGGAAGCTGTGTGTTTTTATTTTTTATTGATGCATCTGCCGAAAACAAAAATTGGGGGGTTTGTGAGAATATCCAATCTAAAGACTATTTCGAAACTGTCAGCCTAAGGTTCTTCAAAGGAGGAAAGATGAAAAGGTCTAATCACGCACAGTAAGCTCTTCCAAACCTTTAGATATCTCGGGGACTTCTTTGACATCCTCCCGTAAGAGTATTGGTTCTTGAGGACTATACATCGCACTAAACTCATCTACTACCGCTTCTTCGAATGCCTTATTTTGGATCTTGACATTTGCAACTGAAGAACTGACACTTTCCACACCACGAGCAGTGATGAATCTCATCGCAGGGGATCTCAAGAATTTGCCAATGTTTGCAATATTTGGAGAGTTTAGTAAACAAGTCCCATGGTGAAGAGATCTTTCCCTTGTTAACTTATAGGCCGAACCTGATACCTTGAATACTTTGAACCCGCTTGTACCCACGTTGGTTGGCTTCAACACTATATCATGTCGGGCATTAACCATAGCCCGATCAACACCAAGCTTATGTAGAGCTCTCACTACCATCTCGGCATGTTTATCGCGATCGAAACGCGACGTAGGGCATATGACACAGTAATTGACATTTCCAAGATCGTGAAAGACAGTTCCTCCACCCGAACGTCGTCGAACCAATGCTACATCTCCAATTGGGGATTGTGCGAGTAGACCAAGATTCACTTCATTCCACGGGTTTTGGTTTCGTCCAATAACAATACTGCGTTCATTGGTATAGAGAAATAAGACAGTAGAATCTGCGGGGGTCTTTTGTAGAAGATAATGTTCGATGGACAAGTTAATGAATGGATCGTTTGTTCGTGATATGTATATTTGGGATTTGTTGGTTGGATTGGTAGCTTCTTGGACGAATCTTCCTATTGATACACTACTATGAGTGGAAACATTTCTTCGAACAAAGGACTCTTTGCTTATCGTGCTTCTGCCACGTAATATGAATTGGCGCATCAATCCTCTCGAAGGAATTATTGAATTTTGAAACATTTGGAAATACCCAAGCATCCAAGCACCCAATATACTCTCCGGACGTTGAATTTGTTGACTTCTCCAGCTTCATACAAAGTTCGGAGATGGGTCAGATAAATTGACATTTCCAGATTTCCTAGTGAATTGACAAGGGTATTCTTCGGGATATTACCACATTCCCTCCACCAGACTCTCGATGACCAGGGGATTTCTTTTCCCATCTCACATCATCCCACATCATCCCACATCATCCCAACGAATCGGGTCCGGGCTCGGAAAAAGTCAAGAAAGAGTCAAAAGAGTCATCAGTTCATTTTTTGATTTTGATTTACATATAATATAGACTCTTGTTGATACCCTTTTCGACTTTCTTCCATATTCCTCATACTTCTTCTCAAAATGTCTACATTTGGTCAATATTTCAAAGTTACTACGTATGTACAAGTCATTCAATTCAATTGACACCATCATCACCAAATTCATTCCCACACAAAGTTACCCCTCCATTACACAATCAGCACAAAAATACTAACTTCTTTTCCTTCTCATAGCTACGGAGAGTCGCATTGTCGCTCTGTGGGATGTATAGTCGATGGAGTTCCACCAGGAATGGAGCTCACAGAAGCAGATATTCAACCCCAAATGACTCGTCGTCGTCCAGGTCAATCCGCCCTTACCACTCCCCGCGATGAAAAAGATAAAGTCGAGATCCAATCTGGAACAGAGTTCGGGATTACCCTTGGCACACCGATTGGAATGATTGTTCGCAATCAAGACCAACGACCACACGATTATGGAAACAAAACAATGGACCTTTACCCCCGCCCTTCTCATGCGGATTGGACATACCTCGAGAAGTACGGTGTCAAGGCTAGCAGTGGTGGTGGAAGAAGTAGCGCAAGAGAAACAATTGGTAGAGTGGCAGCCAGTGCCATTGCTGAAAAATATCTAAGACTCGCACATGGAATTGAGATTGTCGCATTCGTTTCTTCCGTTGGCAGTACCCACATGTTCCCTCCAACCGTCGAACACCCAAGTCCCTCCACAAACCCCGCTTTCCTCTCACTTATACAAGACGTAACACGGGAACGTGTCGACGAATTCGTTCCAGTCCGCTGCCCTGACGCTAAAGCTTCCGAGAAGATGGCCGAAATTATCGCAGAATACAGAGATAAACAAGACAGCATTGGAGGAACTGTCACTTGCGTAATCCGTAATGTTCCTTCTGGCCTTGGTGAACCTTGTTTCGATAAAATGGAAGCAATGCTCGCTCATGCTATGCTCAGTATCCCAGCCTCCAAAGGTTTCGAAATCGGATCCGGATTCGGTGGTTGTGAAGTCCCAGGTTCCAAACACAATGATCCATTTATTCTTGCTACTGAAGTACCACCTCTCGAGACTGGTGCATCAAAGAATGGAATTCCTCGTCCTAGGTTAACCACCAAGACAAACAATTCTGCTGGTATTCAAGGAGGTATCACAAATGGTGCACCCATCTATTTCCGTGTAGCTTTCAAACCAGCAGCCACCATTGGTCAAGCCCAACAAACTGCCACTTATGACGGTAGTGGTTCCGGTATTCTCGAAGCCAAGGGTCGTCATGATCCATGCGTTGTTCCTCGTGCAGTACCTATTGTAGAGGCAATGGCAGCTCTCACAGTCATCGATGCATTAATGGCACAACAAGCCCGTCAAACCTCGAGGAGTCTGTTGCCACCACTCAAAAATATCGTACCTGCAAAATACACACTAGTAGGTGGTGAAGCTGCAAAGGAGAAGATGGAAATACAGGATAAGGGAGTTGCAGGTGGTATTGATGGGGAGGTTTTGAATGGATCAAATTAACTCACGCTTTTAAGTGTAAATTGTAAATAGTTTTGGGGTAGAATAAAAGCGTTAAATAGGCTGGTTTCTTGAAATTCGGCGTTGTGTCCTCTGATCATTTAAAAGATCGAAAGACGATGACAATACAAATTTGAATTTCCACTCTCATTACCTCTTGCCGATGCGTGGAATCACTTGTAATCCGATATTTCTCAGCTGTATCTAGAATTAGAACCAGCTATCGAGATGGAAATGAAGACTTACGCCCCTGAATAATAGCCGCCTTAACTACTCGAGCTACTCTAGGCGAAAAGTCAACCGAGTGATCATGCATTTCGCCAAAACAACCTTGATTCCTCATCACTTCAAGCACCTCAACCACACAGATTAAAATAGAAATAGAATTCAACAGCTAAAATAAATCTCTATTCTTCCATACTCTCATAGCACAGTGATCCCTGTGTGTTTCTCAAGCAGTGGATCATCACCCCCACATAAAAAAAATGAAAGAAAAAAATCTCGCTTAGAAAATTTGCTCAAAAAAGATGAATCATCCCCATCAACCCTCACTCTTGAGGAATGAGAGATGACGAGAATGAGAAATGAAATGGACTAGCGGCGAATCGAACGCCGGACCTCTCCCATGCTAAGGGAACATTATACCACTAAACCACAAGCCCGTTTTTTGTTGGAGGAGTAAAGGGAATGAGGATTATCAAGGAGGGTTGGAAGTGGGGGAGGAGAGGAGGGTTTGCAGGGGAGTAGGGGGGAGGG
>PQXL01000480.1:0-29758 GCA_004916875.1 Botrytis galanthina
TATAATAAATACTAAATTATTAAATTTATAATAATTTTAATCAATTAATTCAATAATTATTGAGAAATATAAATTTGAAAGTATAAATTGAGATGAAAATAGGCCACCCACTGATATAGGCCACGCACTGATAAACCACGTTATGCCAATCCGATTTTCATAATTTAACGAGGTATGGTATTGTGTTGTGTGTGATATATATATTGTATTAGGTTTGAACCGTAAGCCATAATATAAAGAATACTAGTAGTAAAACGGATGATCACGAAGGAGAAGCGCAGGAGTTGGAGAATGTGTGGTTTGGAGGGATGGATTGATTGTATTAGAGTGTGTTGAATTGTATTGTATTGAATTGTAGTGTATTATATTGTATTGAATTGTATTGTATAGAATTGTATTGTATTGAATCAAACTAACGTATAAAGTAAGGAAATAAAAACCCAAGGAAGAACCGACTCTCAATTGCAATTGCAGATAGGAGAACAGGAGAACAGACACAGGAATCGGCAATACCGAGTGTAATGATTTTCCTTGGTGTAATTTTAGTGTAATTTTATACTCACTCCATAGTGTATTGTATGTATGTATTTATGTGTGTGTGTTGATGTATCAATTAATCGATTCGCACATACCAGTATCAGTCTACTCCATTGGTCATCTGTATGTAGGTATGTACTAGGTAGGTATATACCCCCATCCATCTGTACTCGGTTACCCCATAAGAGTATACCGGTGTAGGTCGGCTGTCGAGTTGATTGTCGCAGCTCCGTTTCAGGGTTGAAACTGAAGGGGAGGGGAGGGGGAATCTCGTGAGTCGTGATGTGATGTGATGGATGTGATGGATGTTTGTTACAGGTTATATCTAACTTATACCCAGTCACGAGTAATGAGTAATGTATTACGAGTACTCCAAAGTGGGAATGTGAATAAATGAATGGATGAGTGAATAGATAGATGATGGACTGAATGATGGACTGAATGATGGACCGAATGAAGTGTTTCCGCATTGCATCTATCGGTTGATGCCATCGAGTGGGATGATTCCCAACCACACATTCGTACTCCATCATCTACTCCCCTAGGTATTCATCCATACACAGATAAAGACTCCACCCAAACCCATACCGCGTACGCACAAACGAAAACAGAGAACGCAGATGGAGAATTCCATGCAGAATATCTATGTACGTATGTGTTGTTTCTCGACCGATTGAGCCAAGACTCAAAAAGGCAGGTCTGGAAGCTTTCACTTCTCACTGGTGCACATGGCGTGGATGCGTGAGTCGTCGTGGGAAAAAGTTAACGGGGAACTGGCAGACTGGAGGAGGAGGAGAGGAATTGTGGGGCAGGGATGAGGAGAGGAGAGGCTTCTAGATCTTTGGGGGGTTTCGATGCAGAGAGGTGGAATTGATAAATTAGAATGTCTACGATGGTGGATGGCTACGAAGGCGGAATGAATGCAGAATGCCGTTTGACGTGTTACGTGGAGTAGGAGTAGGAGTAGGAGTGGGAGGGGGAACGGCTTGGTATGTACCGGTGCCGGTAGGTTAGGTTTCTTTTCGTTCATTCTTTTGGGGAATGAATGTGATGGGGTTGTTGTTGATGATGATGATGATGATGATGATGATGATGTTGATGATCGTAGAGTTTATTCAATCTTTATGATAAGATTTATGAGAGAATTGATTAAAGTTTATTAAAGAGGCAATATTTTCTTTTTTCACAATCTCCTAACTACCATACGACTATTAGATATACAATTTCCAAGGTTATTTTTATTTTATTTTTATTCTTATTTTTATTTTCATCATCATCTCACTAGTCCTTATCAAAGTTTGAGAATGAAGTTTGAGAATATTCCAGAGTTTCCACATTCAGTCTAATGACCCGGTGGCAAAGGGGGTTTCGTAAGAACTGGTGTCATCAAAGCGTAATCACTCACTCACTCGTCCTTCGTATACCACTTTATCCCACTTTGCATCGCATCATCTTCAATGCTTCCTTCGTCTGTGACTAGGGAGTTGGTGCAGGGGAAGCGATTGATTGATTCTTTTTCTTTGTATTTCCCGAGGTCGTTGTCGGTACCTTTTTTGATACATGGAATCATAGCTAGGTCATTGGATGGGAAGATTTGAGAGAGGATTTATCCAATGCTTAGGCTGGATTCGTTCTGCAGGTACGTTTTTATACAGAGGACCTACATTTGGGAATATGTATAGAACAATATAGATGGTACAGATAGAAGGATAGAAAAATAGGAAATAGGGAGATAAATAGACAGACAGACAGACAGATAGATAGATAGACAGGCAAATAGACAGATAGATAGACATATACATAAACAAACAGATAGATAAATAAAAATAGATAGATAGATAGACAGATAAATAAATAAACAAACAAACAAACAAACAAATAGATAGATATATACATAAACAGACAAACAGATAGACAGAAACAGATAGACAGACACACACACAGACAGACAGACAGACAGACAGACAGACAGACACAAATTCACAATCCATCTCAAAAACTTTATTATATATTACCCCGGGAAAAGATTCAAAATCTGTCATGCGTGCGGTCTTCAAAGTTTGACCTTCTCCAGACCTCCAGACCTCCAGACAATTTCTGTAACATGATTTTCCGAGGTGTTTCTTGGAGAAACGGCTTGATTACATGTATGGTATGGATCTATGTACATAGATACCTTGGTACATAACTTATCTCATCTATATCCAACATATTGATGATAAATTGATGTTACAATTTTATTGATTATCAATTATCAATTATCGATTATCCATTATCCATTATCCATTATCCATTATCCATTATTGCATTCTTTTATTCATACTATGTGAATATGTACTCGAGGAGAGAGATAGATATTCATATTACATACACACACATACATACACACATTCACATCACATTCATATCACCTGGGCAAGTCACAATAAACCAAATGAAGCGTGTATGGAGTATATCGTCTGCATTAACATCCAAAACCCTTACTCAATACAAATGGACCCCCTTGTTCATCAAATTCTATCCCCTTGCCATTCCAACATGCGTTGATCATTTGATTCACACTTGCCCCTCTTCATCTTCCCTTCCTTCCAGATAGACATTCGACATTCAATACTTTAATTCTCCATCCGAGTCTGAGCTCGTACTCCGTATACGTATTGCCCTTTGTGATTCTATTTCTAGATATTTCCATCTCATACTTCACAAACACCAGTCGAACAAAGCCCAAGCAAGTACGTGCCAAGTTATTCCACTTCCTTCCTTACTCCGTACATCCATCGTACACAGCAGGTGGAGAAAAAGGATAAACGTATCTAACCTGATCCCGGGAATTCTCAATCAATATCAGGATTTCCCTCTAGAGTGGATCCGTATCGCATTACATTGCATAACAAAACGGAGCTCCATGCGTGTATCAGAAATACCACCTAGGTCACACAATTAGTCCATACCAGATGGGACACTTTACTTCCCTTTGAGACCATCTCGCCCTTTCACTTAAGAACTGGAGCATCTGCTGTTCCACGTCGTCGTGTTCTTTTTCCTCTCTGCATCAGTCTTGAAGTTTAGTCCAAGGTCGAGATCTATCTATCTTTGCAAAAGAATTTCTCCACTTGAGAAAGTTATTCGTCACTCGTTGTTATATCTCAAAGGCTGTGCCCGGGATATATTTATCTATCTATCAGTCTTTTCTCATTGAGATTTTTATATCGATCCATCACTTACATTACCAACTACTACTTTCGTTATTAAAGATCACTCGAAAGTAATATTATATCTGTCTATCCTAATACCTTCTTCGTCTCAATCCAAAGTCATATACTCGACTCAACTCAACTATCAACCAATCATATCACATTACACTACACCACATTACACTACACCACATTACACTACACTACACTACACTACACTACACCACACCACACCACACTACACTACACTACCAACCACCAAAACCCAATACCAATCATGCGTTCCTTCTCCATCTCCAGCATTCGCGGATCCTTCCGTCGTTCCTCATCACCTTCCTCCATCAACTCCAACACCTCCACCAGCCGAGACTCATACACATCTCAATCATCCAACAGTCCCATCAACACCATCAATTCCATCATGCACCGTCAACCCTCGATGCAAGATTTAGAAGAGGAAAAAAAGAGTTTCGGAAGTGGATTGGAGATTATGGAACCCAGACCCATTGTCTACTGGGGAGGTATGGAGGAGCGATTAGGAAGATTTTAAAGCATGGGATAGGGATTGCGTGGAGATATAGTGGTGCATAGAGATATCGCATGATGGATGGGATATGAATGAAAAGCAACACAAAGCAAAGCAAAGCGAAATAGGACGCGGTACATGGGATTGTGAGAGAGGTCTTCAATTTTATTCCTCTACGGCGTTTACGAATGATTACACATGGATGGAGAAATGGAGAAATGGTCTAGGGAGGGGAGAATCTTTGTTTCTTCTTCTTCTTCTTCTTCTTCTTGAATATATGGATTGTTTCCCGGGCGTTGGTTTCCATGATGGATGGATGGATGGATTTGTTTCTCACGATCGATTCTTTCCAATTTTTCATTTTCTTATATAAAATTGGTGGTTTGGAGACTTTTAGTCGTTGATGATGATGTTTTTTTTTTCCAAGGAGGAAGGGAAAGAAGGAAGGAAATATTTACATTGTAATATGGTCGTCTTTTTCTTGCTTCATGAAAATTGATGGATGAATGGATGGATGCTATTGAATTGAATAGAATACAACACAATACAATATGAAAAAAATACAGAAATAACAATACAAATATTCCTAATATCTTCTTCTTGTATCTGTGTTTGTGATGTTGATGTTGATTTTTATGTAGACGTGGTAGGGGTATCTACCGTATGTAGTATTTATGTAATTTATCTCGTTACCCCTCTTATACAAAGATAGGTAGGTAGGCTCTACATAGGAGAAAAAACTGGCCGGAATTGACCATTTAAAACTTTACTAGAATCTTTCAATTAATTGAATTTTCAATCAATTATAAATAAAATGATTAAATTTGAAAATATAAAAATGAATTCTTACCTTTTAAATATATTGACAACTATTAATATATATTATCTTTCAAATTTAAAGAAAAGAATTTGATTATTAAAAGTATTGAGAAGTGGTCAATTCCGGCCCGCCTGTTTTTTCTTCTATGTAAAGGTAGGCACCTAGGTATGTCGATATCAGTATCTCATATCTCACATCTCACATCTTATATCCAGTCTAATCTTGAATTAAAAATTAACCCTTTGATTCCTAATTCTCCAATTCCCTAATTTCAAATAAATAAACAGACAAGTATAAAATATCAATAACAACATCAATACAAAGAGCCTCACTGTCTACCTGCCTATCTACCTGCCTATCTACCTGCCTATCTACCTGCCTATCTAGATACCTAGGTACACAGATACACAAAAGCCATTTATCTCATTCTTTCCAAAAACAAGCGCAACCGCAACCGCAATCGCAGTCACAATCGCAATCACAATACTATTCCTATTTCTATTTCTATTTCTATTCTCACTATTCTGATGAATGAGTGATGAATGAGTAATGAATGAGTAATGAATGAGTAATGAATAAGTAATAAATGAGTAATAAATGAGTAATAAATGAGTAATAAATGAATAATAAATAAATAATAAATGAATAATAAATAAATAATAAATGAATAATAAATGAGTAATGAATAAGTAATGAATAAGTAATGAATAAATAATAAATAAGTAATGAATAAGTAATAAATAAGTAATGAATAAGTAATAAATAAGTAATAAATAAATAATGAATAAGTGATAAATAAGTAATGCTAATTAATTAGTTATAGTACTACGATAGGAATATATGTATATATACTAGGGTTGTATATATATATAGGTATGTACCAGTGAATTGAGATATCTTATTCTTTTTCTATTCTATTCTATTCTTTTCTATTCTGTTCTATTTTTTTCTTTTGCGCTCTGTTTTAGGGAAATTTTAAGGGTTGTGATTATGATTATCGTAGATGTAATATGACGTGATGTGATATAATTATCAGGGACTTTTCGGTGGATCGATTGTAATCCGTGAACCACTTTACTCTACCAGTAGATTTCACACATTATATTCTGCTAGAGATAGACGAATTATATAATCTTGAGGCTAATAATATAATTTTATATTATCACGCTTTTGAGGTATATAAAATATTATACTAAGTTTATATATATATTAGACTAATAAAACTATTAGAATGAAGAAAAGTAGGTTGTTTTTAGAAAAAGTTTTTAATAGATTCTAATTTTCAATGTAATATATTATTAGATGTAAAAATCAAAAAACAAATATTTATTATATAACATCTATACTGATTATTTTCTTTTTGGGATCACTTTAAAATAGAATTTTATAGAATTTTAAAATTACTTATATATATAATACAATTTGATTAATGTTATGTATTATATTGAAACAATAAATATGCGATATTATATATTATCAAATCACTCAAACCCAGGTGGAGGGGTTTAGTGACTAGTGAAGGGGTAGGTATTTATTATAGATATCTAGGTAGGGTTGTGATGATGTGTGTATGAGAGAGAGAGAGAGATGTTGAGTTTCAAAAAAAGGGAGTGGTGATATTTGTTCATTTATCTACCTACCTAGGTAAAGTAGTATATAACTAGAGGAAGAATTCAACTCAAAAGATACTAGACTAGGTAGTTGATCACAGAGGCTGGATGAGATATAGAATAGACTGGGAGTATATGATTGAGATCTTGAGTTGGGTATGCGGGTTGAGAAGCTTTTGGATATTGGAGATTGAGATGGAGATTGAGATGGAGATTGAGATGGAGATTGAGATGGAGATTGAGATGGAGATTGAGATGGAGATTGAAATGGAGATTGAGATGGAGATTGAGATGGAGATTGAGATGGATATTGAGATTTATTAAGGGTATTGTGTGGATGGGGTACTGGTTAGCGTTTTCAGGTTACTTACTTACTCACCCACTCATTTACTCACATACTTACATACTTACATACTCACTCACTTAATACTCAAGCAAGGTTGTATGTATTTGAATCGGAAATTATACTTCGTACATATTACAGTGGATAGGTAGGTACACCAGTACGAAGCTAGGGAGTGAGTGGATACAAGTACAAGAGGGGAAATATAAATATACTAGGTAATTAAAGCAAGCACGTGAATGAAGGGTTTTTTCTATGTATGTTATGGTTATGCTAGCGAGTTCAGTTCAGTGTTCGCTTCGGTTTCTCGGAAGGAGGCGAGGGAGGAGGGAGGCTCAGCAGGTATGTATGTATGGTTGGGATTGGGATTGGGATTTGGAGAAGTGGAAGGGAAGGGAGGAAAGATAGGGTCACGGAATGGCACTGTTTCTACCCTTGATTTGATTTGACTTGATTCTTTATCTTAGCTTGCCGCTCCTTGTCTTGTCTTGTCGTGTCTTGTCTGTGGCCCCCACCTCCCTACCCGAGGGTTCACATTATTTTTATTTTCAATTCTGTTTATTTTTGTTTCTATTGATATCGATATTGATATTGATAGACTTCGTACGGAGAACTCGGAGACGAGAATTCTTAAAATAGAATAGTAGTAGAGAGGGGCATGTACAATTGGGTTCAGATCACCTGGTGGATTGGAGGAAGAGTCGGCGCTCGGATGTTGGGATTGTGCGAGAGATGGATGGAGGGATAGATGATAGACACGGAGGGGAGGGAAAGGGAAATGATACCGATTTGGATATGGAAAAGAGATGGATACGGATTTGGAGAACTTATGGACCGAGTGTGAGAACGGAGGGTCGGGGAGAAGCTTTGATGTTGAAATTGAATGATGAGGCTGAGTCGTTGGGAGGGGGCATATGGATATGTGTAGAAATGAGCAGATTTATATAATTTTACGCATGTATAGGCATATATTTTCATATGATCACACTTTGATTGGTGTGAAATATTATGTTAAGCTTATTCACATGTATTATCTACCAATAAAATCGTCAAAATGAATAAAAATAGGATCGAATTCTAGATTCTTTTGAAGAGTCCGATTTATCTATTACAACTTGATCTTCCAAATTGGGAATAAATTCTATACATATCAGATAATATATCGATAGTCACGTGAATATCCATTTTCAACCTGTTGAGAAATAATCAATCTCATCAAAATCACTCTTTCGATCATTAAAATAGCTTCAGAATCAAGACTATTTACCTTACTCACTCTGATATACGCCACATATCTATCGGTAGGTGATTGATATGATATACCACATTGCATTAACGAATGTTTAATTCTATATCATTACAAATCCCCAACCCTAGATATGGGTATAGTTGAAGAGCATTGTTCAACCCACGCCGAAGCGATGGATGAAAATAGAACTGGAGGGGTTCAAATGACTTCGCGTTCGCAGAATCTGGACTCGGGTTTGCATCTAGATTCGGGTTCGGATTCTGTCTCAGATGATGGGGATGGGGATGGGGACGATGAGGATGAGGAAGACGCTTTGATATCGGATGGGGCTGAGCAAGAAGTGATGCAGACGGAAATGAATATGGAAATGGAAATGGAAATGGAAGTGCAAGTGCAAGTGGAAATGGACTTGAATAAAACACAAGCTTGGGCTCTTTATCTGAGTCACTTTTTATCCACCTGGAATGGAAGGAGTTATGAATTCGCGGCTGTGAGTTATGTTATGCGATGAGGAGTCTGAATTTATGGACGATTGATGAATTTCTGATAGATTATCTTCACGGCAAATGCATGGCCTGATACATTGGTTGCTGCTTCTATCCGGTATGTTTTCCCCTCGCACGATTGGGATGTGGAACGAGGAGATGGAAGAAACATCACGTGATGAATATTTACTGATCACCATGATTTGGATTTTAATAGTGGTATTGTGAGGACTTTAGCATCGATTTGTTTCTCTTCTGGTGTAGGGAGATGGGTTGACAAAAGTCCAGACCGACTAAAGACTCTTTTGACGACGGTTACGGTTAATAGAATCGCGGTGATTTGCGCTTCTATGTTATGGTTTTTCGTGGTTGAATCGGAGAATATTCCTGAAAATGGTGTCGCTTTACTTCGGTCTAGGAAAGATGATGTTACATTCAGAGATACCGTGAAAATTATCATGTTCTTGCCAATTCTTGGGTTTGGTATTTTGGAAGGATTGAGCGCGAATGGGAATATGCTATCAATGGAAAGAGATTGGGTGGTTGTTGCTGCCGCACCGGAAGGGTATCAATATGATCTCACGCATTTGAATTCTTCGATGAGAAGGATCGATTTGAGTTGTAAACTCCTCGCTCCGTTATTAATCTCATTCCTAATCTCGAAACTGGGCATAACATTTGGGGTGATTGTTGTAGGTGGGATGAGTGCTGCGAGTTGGGGATTCGAAATGTGGTCTGCGCGGAGAGTGTGGAGTTCTAACATTCGATTACAACAACCGAAAGAGGTTAGAAATGATGAAGTGGTATCGGATGTCGAGGCGCGAAGTTTGAGGGAGAAATTCATGCGAGGACTTCGTTTGCACAAGGAAGACTTTAGGAATTATTTTTCGTCTAAAGTTTGGATTCCTTCGATGTCGCTCTCTTTACTTCACTTTTCTGCACTCTCGTATGGTGCTACGTTTATCACTTTCTTGCTCAATGCGGGATTTTCGTTGGATCTCATTACGCTCGCTCGAGCAGCGGGAAGTGTGGTGGAAATTAGTAGCACGGTTGTAACACCCTTTGGAGTGCGACAACTTTCGAAGGCTCATGGACATGGTCCATATGATCGTTTACACGGATCCAATGATTCGGACGAAGTCTTCTTACAGGGAGAAGGCGAATTGGATGAATCGGGGAGAATCACCACTGGATTGGAACGACTAGGTCTCTGGGGTCTTTCATGGCAATTTATAAATCTCGTATGTATCTCTCCTCTCATGATTATCTATAATTATCCACATACTAAACAGATACCAGATCCCCGTAACCCTCATCCTTTGGATCCTCTCCACTTCCACCTCTATCCCCAGCACTCCCATCCTCTCCCGCATTATTTCCCCTCTCTCTCCTAGCTCTCCCCTTCTCGCTCTCTTCCTTTTCGCTTCCCTCTCCCTCTCCCGTCTCGGTCTCTGGATCTTCGATCTCACCACCCAACAACTAAGCCAAACCCTCATCGCACCTACTCAGCGCTCCTCCTTTGCCGGCTGCGAATACTCCCTCGTCGCGCTATTTGAATTGGGGAACTATGTCATGGCGATTATTTGGTCGAGACAAGATCAGTTTGGATGGGTGGCTCTGATAAGTTTGATGGCCGTGGGAGTAAGTACGGTAGCTTATGCTGGGTGGGTGAGGACCGTTAGGGGTCATTTGGTGCATTGGGAGAGGGTGGGGAGGTGTGGGGGAAAATGCGGTGGGGGATAGATTTGGGGTGAGGAGTTGGTGTATGTTATGTGGTAGTGAGCGAAATCCATTCATTACCTGATACTGATATTATGGTTTGCTAAATGTTGAAAAGTTTTGTGTATTTATATTTCCACACACATACATACATATCAAGAATCTCCAATTCGATCGTCAAAATACCGGGCGAGTGAGTACTATTTCTTTGCCTCCTTGCTCCTCTCACTCCATCGCACTTACATAAGGTTCTCATGCGAGAGATTTTCTATTTCGCAAATGTGTTTTCCTTCGCTTTGTATGGTGTTGTGTTGTACACAAGCCACAAGCCTAGTGGTAATGAATCATCCATTTAATTCATTCATTCATCTCTTTACAACCAGAGTTATAATTACAATTATTACACTTCAAGCATACATGCGTATCTTTGTCATTACGTTGGACGTCGGGTGTCAGCGGTGCTGTTGCGGGATCTCTATCTGTGGATTTGTTTGGATGTTCGTGGGTATTCACTTTTTAGAGGGGGGGGGGGGGTTGGAAATGGAATTGGTACTAGGTAGGTGTTGAGATTGGCGATTGTGCTGTAGCGAGCAAGCGAGCGAGGGAATTAGTGCACTTTCTAGTCGCTGTAAAGCGGTGGGTGATATTAGTTGTTTATTTTTGTTATGATTGTTCTTTTACTAATACATTTCTGTAATTACGTCATATATATACTGTTCCAAGACGTACGGATGCGCTCTCGTATCTCCTGTCTACATTTGCTAGATTTTTAATTTCATCTAGGATGATTAGCACGCTGTAGTAAGGAAGTTAGCCGTAACTCCAATCACTGCACGGCTGTGCTTTATATTAGTTTTCTATTGTTATTGTTATTCACTAATATGTTTCTATAATTACCTATTTAGGTACGTCATCTATACTGTATCAAGACGTATGAACTTCCTCTCATATCTTTTTTCTCTCCTTTTTATAATAACTCAATTTCATCTAGGATGATTGGCACGCCGTAGTAAGTAAGCTAGCCGTAACTCCAATCATTGCACGGCTATGTTTTGGCGATTAATCATCTACATTTCATGTACACGGGTGTAGACAACACGGACGGTCATCGATAAGTTTACCATACAATAACACCGTACTTGGGGATTCACGGATATAATCGGTTCTCTCTATTTCATTTTGTATAGATATATACGGCTGCTCTTGAGGGTTTTTGTAAGCTAGAACCGTACAGCCGTAGGAAAGACAGTGTTTTGTTTAGGGAAAGGAAAGTATATAAGTCTCGCAGTTGCCGTCGTGTTGGAAAGCATATTCGGAGTTTCGATTTCATTCTAAATCTACTTACATTCATCTTCATATTCAGGATCATCTATCAATCAAATACAACATCTCACGACTTCAACACTCCTGAGAAACTTCTAGATATCTTGATATACATTTACATCAAGAATCTAAAACATCACTCGACGATTTGATAAAGGAAAGACAGAATACCTGCACATCCAGCATCCAACATCTTTTAAATACCATCTCTCTACACATGATGTCGAATCCGGAAACCCCGCGACAAAATCCCCGGATTCCTTTCGAGCAGAAGGATATTTCCGAACTACCATTCCCAACATCACCAACACCAAGACCAAGACCATCAAAAACAAGCCCCAACTCTACACTTCACAATCCACCACCTCAACTATCCTCCTCTTCCTCCTCCGCCCAGTCCTCGCCATCTTCACGCTCTTACTCCAGCGCTCCTAGCAACCCCACTCCTCCCTCAAATCTCACCTCCAAAATGCGCAATCTATGGAACACCTCGCATAGTAAATCCTTCCTCTCAAATCTCAACATGGGTCTTGCGACGAATTTTCCCCTGAAGAATTTAAATCTCCATTCGAAGAAAAACGTACCTATTGTGTATCCCGATGAAGGACTTGAGATTGGGGCTGGGTTTGGGAGAGATGAGTATCATGATTACATCATTCATACCAATCATACGAACCAGTTCGATCACTCACACCAGACGAATGATACTCCAGCAGCAATTCCCGTTCCCAAATTATCGAGTCCTAATGGTAAACCAGCGAAGCCCTTGGCTTATTGTGCTGTAGGAGATTTAGATACAAATCCACTTTCGGGACCATCAACACAGCATGCGGAATATCTTATTTCGAGAGCGGAGGGGCGATTTATGGGCCCGGATACGCCGCCGATGGAATCGCCTTTTGGGGAGGGATTTGGTAGGGGGTTATTGTTTGGGAGCGCGAGTGGGAAATATGATGATGATCGGATGAAGGGCACTTATGAAAATGAGAACGAGGGGGTTGGAGATATGAGAAGTACAGGGGATAGAAACCAGGAGGGCGTCAAGAGTAGAAGTGGAAGAGGAAAAGGAAAGATGATTCCAAAGAAGCAAAATCAAAAGACCTGGAAATTTATACATCAATCTTGTAGGGAGATGCTGGATGGTATGCATCTTTCGAAATGCGATGGTGAGGTCACTAAAGCCACAGGACAGGAGAACGGGAATAGATTGGTCGGAGCAGAGAATTATATGGATATAGTCAATGATGAAGATGACGATGAGGGAAATGAGACCGAGCACGATAATACCGAGAACTGCGACGAATGCGATGTATTCACCGACGCAAACTCTGGTCCCGGATCCGGTAAATATTGGGAAAAAGATCAAGATCGTCATAGATTGATTCATACCGAGTCTCAGGATTCGATTGTGGAGATTTATACTTCTTCGCCTATTTCTTCCGACAGAGATACCAAGCTCGAAAGCCAAAACCAAGCAAATCTAGAAACGGATATCGGAGATCCAATCAATGAATCTATTCTCACACCCAGAAAGCCACTCCGAGAAAGCGATTTCGCCTATATGCACATGCGACCCAAGCCCAAGACAAATCCGGATACTACCACAGGAAATCCACTCAACACAATTTCCAAAAATGGCAATGAAAATGGGAATACGTATCGATACTGCTATCCCAACAAAAACAACGACGACGATAACGAAGACGCGCGATCCTCGCTCGACATGGAAGATTCTCTCTACGACGATGACGAGAAATCCACACCTAGATTTAAATTACGCATGGCGCGCGCGGAGGCCGAGTATCCGGATTTTGCAACCATGATGGATAGGGATAGAGATATGAATACGGATACATATCCAGCTACTCCTACTCCACGAACACAAATACAAAGCGCAACCTCCTGGTCTCGCAAACGCGAGTTTGATGCTGATGCGGCACTAGAGGCTTCTCTGTCTTCGTTGTCTCGTCTTCAGTATGAGTATCAGCTTCAGTGTCTGTCTGGATCGCAAGGTTCGATTGCGACTTGAGTGCTTGTTCATTCGTGTTCTGGTTTCATCGGATCGCTATTTTTTGCTTCGTCTTCGCTTTTCCCTCACGTCGCTTTTCAGTCATTGATACATGGCGATAGGAAATTTGGTAGTGGTGGATGGCGAACGGAGTGTGTTACGACATGATTAGATGATGAGGAATATCTACTAAAACCAAACTCTCCACTCTCCCTCTCTCCCTCATCTAAAGCTAGGAAAACATCCCAGCACATTAAGCGAGATTTCTGTTGCTCATCATCAGGAAACTTCCAAAAGGGAAAGAACACAAAAACATAAGTATGAATATGAGAGTATTCAAGAAGAGTATATTATAGTTGTCGAAGAATGGAAAAAAGGGCTTGTAGATGAATAACTAGATAGTTAAATATAAATATAAACATAAATATTAAATCTCCTCTATACAAAAACTTGAGATGTAGAATTTGAATGCCAAACAAACTCTTCCTAAGAAGAAATCACATTCTCTCCTTCAAGGAGATCACACACAAAATATACGATCTGTCCTACCCTACTCTATTCTGATCTCTCCCACCCCTCTTAAATCAGCACTTAGTCACTCAATTAAGAAGCTAATCTCCAAATCATCCATCAACCCTTCTTCCCGCTAATAACCTAAATAACCTGACCCCTGGGTCAACACCAATATAAAATCCTCTACTCGCATCACAACACAACACATCAAATTATCATAAGATGAAATAAACAGAAATCTGTTGAATCTGATTTCTTTCCTTTCTCACTTCTCATTTCATTTCACTTCACTTCGATTTGATTCGATTCATCTATTTGTACATACATATGTATATACTCCCATCCCCATCTATCTATCTATCGATCGATCTATCCATTTCAATACACTATATACCCACTCACTCACTCACTCATTCCCCCTCTCCAATCCACCTACCCCCTCGATCACCAACCTCCAATCCGCAATCTATCAACCATAAAATTTATCATGAAAAAGAAAAGGTGGCGAAAAGACGAATAGGTAAAAAGTAAACGCCATAAGCTATGCAAACACATATCCACCTCTCAACTGCATTTTTCTTCCTTCCTTCCCTCCCCTTCCCTTCCCTCCCTCCCCTCCTATAACACACAAATAAACAAATATAAACAAGAAGGAATCGTATCCTCATCTCAATCCCCACATATTACAAACAAAGTGAACAAGTTAACAGAGGAAAGATCAAAGTCCATCTATCTTCCAATTCCGATTCCAATAAAACTCCTCCCTCCATACGCCTCTCATCCCCCAACCAGAGTACCTATATATCCAATGCCTAACTCATAGTAGACCCTTCTCTTTTTCCTTTTGATTCGCTCAAGTCCGCAACTCCATACATAATCCTTTACAATGTATGTAAATTCTTCTCCGCAATAATACATGCACACCCCTCTCAACCCCTAGTTCCCACTCTTACTACTCCTCCTCGTAGTGAAACTCCTCCTGATACTCTCTCCCCACGCTGAATTATCCAACACTTCCAAGACGTTCTCCGCAGACACCGCACTATTCCTTCTACTACTTGCCGTACTATTAATTGCACTCCCATCACCAGCTCCTATACCCACCCCTTCAAACGAAAATGCTGATCCACGCGGCCCATGCGCTTTCAGCGGACTCAAAGTTGGACTCACTGCAGAGCTTACTGAAGGGAACGAAGTATTCAAACCCAGTCCGATATCTGCATCCGTTCCTCTTCTCTGTCTAAGTGGTGCCCCATCAAGTCCATGAGTAATGAACGAATTTCTCGAATCCGTAATATCTGTTGGTGAAAGTAAAGCTCCGCTTCCTGAAGCCGTTGATTTATGTTTCTGGGTAGATGAATCTTCGTCGTCGACGTAAACTTCTGGGCCTAATTGAGGAATATCCGTCATTCGGCCAGACCGTTTCCTTTCCATGTGTTTGCGGAATCTTCGGGACCAGTACCTGTGTTTGTCAGTAAAGATGAAACATGCGCACACGGAAATTTCAAAAACTTACATAGTATCGAAGAAACCAACCACAATTCGTCTTCGGACTTCTTCTTCCACTCTTTGAAGACGTGCACGGCGACGCAAAAATTCTTCAAGTCTACATCAATCATTAGTTGTAGCCCTCAAATGTCACCCGAATAACTTACTTCAAACTCTTGTTGTCACTTATAACATTATAATGAGCTAAAACCATCAATACTGTGGTGAAAGAAATGCCCCGATCAGGATCTGCCGAGACTAAAACCTCTTCATAGAAAAGATTAAATCTCGCTCTATCTCTTCTGACTCTACCGGCATCAATTTGAGAAATTCTTTCATTCAATCTCTTCAAATCAATACCATTAGAAGCGCTGGGGCTTGAAATAGAATTCATTCTACCACTGGTTGGTTCCGTTTGTATATCTTCGAGAATTCTGCGAACCGAATCTTCATGTGAATACACACGCATCTCGAAGACACCAGAGAGTTCACCCAGAAGTCTTGGGAAATGTTCCTTTTCGATAAATCCTGTACCATCCGGATCTAATGTAGCCCAAGCCTCTTTGAAGCGTCTGATCTCATCACGACTAACTTTAGATAAGCCATTGGATCGTTGGAAGACATAACTGAAACTCTCGTAGATGAGTGACACAAATAAACTAGTGAAAATATACATGCTCACGATGTTCCACGAAATGAACAATACTCGAGCCCATGTAGGGCTTCCGCAGTCGCTATTGAAGAAATCGTCACCTTGAGTACAGAATGGAGGTGTAATAGTCGCATAATCTTCCATGATTTGATTCCAACCCTCTCCACAAGACATACGAAATAGCATCATGAGCGTTTTCGGTACTGTTCGCATGTTGAGATTGTCGGTTTCTTGTTCACCAAATCGAGTGAGTCCAAAGGTTTGAGTCATAGCGATAGCAAAAACCATAAACAGGACAAACCAAGTTGCCAACAAATTTCCAATGGCTGTCAAACTAGCAGCTGCAGTTTTGAATAGCTGATCTAGAGCATCATTTCGGGGAATTAAGAGTAGAACGATAGAAACAAGAAATAGTTTGTGTAGTTGAACATAAACTTGAGATTTAAAGTTGGTGAGAAGGAGGATTGTCGTGACCAGTGTACCGAAGACTGCAAGAATCGAGAAAACATCCCATGAACTTCGTTGAAATCGAGCCCAGCTCAGACCAATTATGCGAACAAATATGTTGAGGATGTAGAAAACTGTGCAAGCCAAGAATATATAATCTCTAGTTCTATCCCACCAATCTGGCTCGGGGTAGAATTCCACTAACAATAGGATGAGATGGAAGACAAGAGTTAAGGTCATAGCTGAATGCCACTTTCCATGCTTTCGAGTTGCTCTTTTGTAACACCAGTCTTTCCACCAACGTGGATCTTTCTGGGACGGTCGTTTAGATGGGGATACCTGCCTTAGGAGTTTACGCAATTCGACCCATGATCTCTGATCAGATGTCAAAAATGCGATTCCCGTTTGTTCCGTGTAATTTCGCATGAATACAGAGATGAACAAAGTAAGGATGAAGACCGTGGCAAGAAGATTGAAAAGGACAAAGAAGACCGCATTGAACTCGCGCGACGTGGGATCACCCGGATTAAGACCACGGCCAGTGATGGACATCGACTGAAACATTACGTCGACCCAACCTTCTTGAGATACAATTTGGAAAAGGATAAATAATGAGCCTCCGAAATTATCGAAATCGTACCAGGGGTTTCCAACTTGTCTAGGTGAAACGATGTTCCAATCACCACTAAATGGTTGATTGTAGAATTCACCGGAACAGTCGGTCAAATTGGTGATGTCGCCATCATTGCACGTTTCCAACTGGCCGTTGAAAAGGTTTACCCCATATATTGCAAAAGGAATTAAGAGGGACATAGAAACGAAGGCCGCCTTTTAGCATGTTAGCAGAAGCATTAAATAACATGGAAACAGATCTCGTACCGAAAGAACTTTAAATCCACCGACAAGAATCACAGAGTGGAATGTATTTCTTGCACTATCACTGACATTGAGCAATCGGAGAGCTCGCAAGGCTTTGAAAGCTCCAACTGCTCGTGCAATTGCTCCATCGTCCATCAATGAAGTGATGACATTGATCCACAAGGTGATAAGCACTAGACCATCTATGAAGCCCCATGTACTTCTATAGTATGCGTTTGGGGTCCAGAAGAACCCATCTGCAATGACTTTTATGAGAGCTTCGACGGTGAAAATGATCCCAAAGATAAAATCGCAAAAGACGAACCAATTATTCCCAGTTGATTTATCAGGATTGGCTATGAAGTATTCTCTTTGGTATAGAGGTGTGGTTATACATGCCAACAAGACCATTGCGACAATGCAGAGGTACAGGAATGCCGAAAAGCCATACCAAATGGTCAAATCAGGCTCAACACCATCAAAACGTTCACTTCCACGCCCAGGCCCTACGCATCTTTGACAGAGCCTTCTGATAGGGCTATTAGGCTTAAAAATGAACAAGGCATTGTTGTAAGATGGGTGTTTTGCCAAGTATTCACGCTGTGCTTTCTTGCGCTGAGATGAGGCTGAGACGGCTTCTTTTGCCATTGCCCTGGTACCTTTAGAGTCATCAGTCTTGAGGGAAAATGATATGTTGGAATAAAAGGGATTTGGCTCTCTGTTCCAGATTTTAGACACGAAATTACCCCAGACGGAGGATAAGTATCCAGGCTTCACGCCAGCTGGCTCCGCAGCCGCATTTTCCGCGTTGTGTTCGTGTTGTCCCGGAACAATTTCATCATCGAGAAAGTCCTTAACAACAGCATCTTTCAATAACATCTCCATCGTTGCCGGCCCATAATCGAGAGGATCTTTTTTCGCTTTGGAGCGACCGAACCGAACGATGGACGATAGTGCGAGGTTACTAGAGGAGGTATCAACCTCTTTCCTGGTCAGGAAAGCTTTCACTTGTTGCATGCGTTTTTCGTCCTCTGAAACATCGAAATTCTCCTGAATGACAGCTATGAACATGTTCACCAGAATAAAATTGGCGAGAATAAACCATCCAATGAAGAATGCTGCGCCGATCCAAGCAGTGTTTCGTGACTTATCAATGCCGGTAACATTATAGAGAAGTGTAGTCCAATTCTCACTCGATAGGATTTGATACAAACCCAAGAAAGAATTGAAAATCGTAGAGAAATTGACTTGTATATATTCTCCAGAATCATCATGTGACGGGATCTCGCCGCGAAACAGCTGGACTGCGAATATCGCAACCAAGAAAGTGATAAGAAAGACGAAGAGTACAAGATTTCCAATACCACTTGCATTTCCTAACACCAACATGATCAAGGATCGCGTGATCTCGACACCCATGACAACCCGATAGATTCTGAGAATCTGGAATGCGGTAAGCCAAGCATAGGGTTGACCTGAATTTCGAATGGGTGGTAACAAAATCACTGTGGTAATAATCGCAAGTCCCAAGTCAAATAAGTTTTTCTTGTGCTTGTGGAAATCCCGCCAATCAGAGGCGAATCGCAAACCGATGTCGATCAACAACAAAAACGTTACCGCCACCTCCGAAAGGTCGATGAATCTTGAGCGAGAGTCCGTCATATCCGAACTCCGGAAAGCTTGAGCTATTAGATCATAGACAATAATAGCGATCCAGAGCCAATATGTTTTGTCGTACATTTGCTTTAGCTTGCTCACCTGTCGTGGCATGTTTACATTTGGATCGGGGTGATCATCATCAGCATGGGCAGCGAATGCACTTGTTTTGCCTTCTCCTCTGATAACCTGAAAAGATGAAGTAATGACGGCTATCAGCAAGTTCATGAGCCAAAGCATCATAATAACAATTCCTCCTGCAAAGAAGATTGCGGCAGCGAGATAGTCTGAGTCTGTGGTGTAATACATGAGATCTGTAAACGTGTTACCTGTCATAATAACGAACACGAGTTCCAAAGACTGCGCGATGTTATCAAAACTGACGGTTCCATTGAAAGGAAGTTGATCAGGAGGCAGTTGAAGACAATAAGATCCCTCGGGGCACAAGTAACCTTTGGACGAAGTGGCTCCAAAGATTAAAGGGTAGAAAGGATTGTTCACATCGGTCGATCTCATCCATGGATCATGAGACGAGTTGTCCTTGTTGAACTGTCCTCCGCAGTATTGGTTGCTATTAACGAATGCTGTATTTTGCGCATTTTCGATGTCATCAGGATCTATCCATACGCATTGACGATCCAGACTTCCTTTGAAACTTTGAATGCCGATGATTGCAAACAACAGCCAGAAGAATCCAATAAGAAAGGAAACATTGAGTAGCAATGGAGTCGCTTTTTTCAAGCTTCGAAGAATTATCTAGATGCAATGTTAGAAGTGCACATGAAAGCGAAAGCAAGGTAAGGCTTACAGCAGTACCGTTTGTAAGGGCAAGTAACCGAAGAATACGTAAACAGCTTAACATGCGAAATAAATAAAGATGATAGCCATGCTCTACTCCGAGAAAACTGATGACGAAAGCTGCCCAGTAAGATACGACTGCGACGAAATCTAGTCGATTGAAAGAATGTCTGAGAAAAGCTCTCCTAGCTAGTTGCAATCGCTGGGCTTGCTCGACAGTGCTGGTCATTGCTTGCATTTGAGCAAAGGTATTGACAATAGGCATTTGTGTATTGGCGGTTTCCTCGGAAGATGATGTTTGGGCTCTTCTGACAGATGATTTTCGCTGAGGTGCAAATATGGATCGATACTTGTCCACAATTGCTGCTCTAGCTCCTCGTTGCCGGTCTATTGTACTGTACTCGGCTGCATTGACAATGAAACCAGACACAATAACACGTGCAATCACTTCCAGCGTGAAAATTATAAAGAGGCCCAGTAAAGCCCAGTCGGTTTTAGAGCCCCATCCAGGGCGTCGAGGGTGAGTATAAACAGAAGGAGCCGCATCTATCGCAAGGAGAATTGTTTGTACGACAATCAATATGAGAATTGCTGGTTCAGTGATGGGATAAACCAGAAAATCACAAAGTTTTAACCGAAGCTTGTTTTCCGGTGAAAATATTCCTAGTGTTTTTCCTCTGAGAGGGTTAGGAGGATTCTGTGCCTGCCATTGATCCGTTCCAGGTCCGTCCAAAGTCCTTGACGGGGGTTTTTCAAATGGAGGGAACATCGTATTAGGCCGGTAAGCTGTATCTTCGACATTTG
Source organism: Botrytis galanthina (assembly GCA_004916875.1). Taxonomy (NCBI): domain Eukaryota; kingdom Fungi; phylum Ascomycota; class Leotiomycetes; order Helotiales; family Sclerotiniaceae; genus Botrytis; species Botrytis galanthina. Next base: position 21,031 of record PQXL01000480.1, read on the forward strand.
GTTCGTATGATCTCCGCGAAGGGAAAAATGGCTCCTCAATACTGTGCGCTTGTCTCCTAGCGCTTTCTTCGATGACCTCGGCTTCACCACTCAAATTAACCACACGTTGCGACATAGCCCTCATCATCGACCCAGCTCTGGATAAAGCCCCCACAGTAGATGGAGATCTAGATCTGCGTCCACTGGGTGACAGGTTAGCTCCATAACTTTGCGACCTTGACCTTGTACCATATGATGAGTAACCTGCTTCCGCATTAGGAAGATCATCACCTAGTCTAGACCCTCTGTAGTTTGAGCTTGGTGAGTTGAAGTTGATAGATTGAAAGCTAGACCTGTCATCTCGCTGCCCATCTGGAGTCGTGGGTTGTGTCCCGCCCATGGGTTGCAAATGGTTCGAATCCGTCAAAGGTATCTGGTCAGAATCGGAGGGAAAATATGAATTGTCGTTATCTCCCATGTCCCCATAAGAGTGCGCATAAGGTGTGAGGGAGTGCTGAGATCCAAAAGACATGGACCTTTCTCGCGGAGCATGAGATAAACTGATATCCGGTACATTTAGACCAGCGAATCCCATTGCGGCTTGAAAATCTGCAGGGTTTCCCACAGGTGATGTAGGTGTTTCTATTTCGTTTTCATGCCTTTCTCCAATAGTAGATTGTAATGTCAGAGGTATCGCCGAGGCACCTGTTCGATCTGGTCTTCCCGCTGGACTGGGAGAAGAATCCCCTAGCCTTTCATACCCAGTACCGGCATTTAAACTTCCCGTTGGACGAAGACCTCCCCCTGCTAAAAGACTCCTCCCTCGTGTGTGCCGCCGCGATCCACCTCCCAAATCTGCAGAATCAGGTGGCCGTGTTAGATCTCGTAAAGGTATCGATTGAGGAGGGCTCGATGAATTATTGGAACCATTGGTGTCATTTGGAGGCATTGTGCCTAATCTCAGTGTTCAGAAAGCCAACCAATTATCCCTATATCTTTTCGAGTCTGCCGTTGCGAAAATCTGTAATCGCAATCGCAACGTAGTAATTCGCAAGATTTCCCCAGGGACCAACGCGTGGAGCGGATCGTTTTAATCTTCAAGTCGTTATCATAATCGCTAGGATCGTATCGCTTTTCTTTCAATTCGTTGGTAATCTAGAAGATCTTAGATTCCGTGTTTCTCGATTACGTCGTATATTCTGATTTATTCTGATTTCTCGAACATCAAAGATTGCGGTTGACTTTTTGAAATGGCTTCTGTAACCAATTCCTTACACGAGCTTCAGTTGCACTTATACTACAAACGGTAAGGTTCGGATCCGACAGGGGTAATATGCTATTTTAAAACAAGGCTATTGTGGCTGAGAAAGGTACGGGGCTGAGAGGGGAGGGGTGGCTGCGGATTTGGGAGAAAGTTCTTGTTCAGAATAAGATTACAATAAAGAGACACTCGTATTAGAAAGTTCGGGGTTTATAGAAAGATGGATAGAAGTCTATCGTCGTATCATCCATCGTATTCACACTGCAGGCTAGACCAACTACTCTGAAACATATGAGACAATGTTACAAGTGATATCTGGCCAGCAACGATGCGGCACAGACTTCCAGAGAATGCACATGGAGTCTCCATACCTAGTACGAGTTTGGAGATAGACAAGGAGGTGTGATGCAGTACATGGATAATATAAATCGATGATCAATAAATACACCAAAATGGACCAATGTTGCTCGACTTGAACGGCATTCGGCAACAGATGAATATAAATGCAGTGAAAGTGGCTAATGCAAATGGAAAGAACGGTAACTTTATGGTCACGTGGGGAACTTGAGACATGATCGTCGCTGCTAAATTTCGGTTCCTCCGGCACATGTCAGAAGTATTATTTATTTACATAAATATCATCAGCCTTTCAGCCTTATTTCGCCCCATATTTCATATATTGACAATCTCATGTGTGAGAATCATTCTGACGTGTTATGAGACGATGGAATAAAGGTACATCGAGCTACATTAGACGAACTTGCATGTGTATCCCATCAATTGGTCTCCACCGACCTCTTGACTCTCAATTGTTCCAAGGCGCTGTCTTTACGACTAGGAATTCCTCCATGCCCAGAATAGTACTGAATCTACCTTGTTCACTTTTCTTTATACCTTCCATTGGCAAAGCAGGTTTATCTCGAATACTCACAGTATCAATGTGAACGGCTCTACAGTTCAACATTATTAGCAATCGTCTCACCAGGGTGGAGATCTAACATGAAGCTTGCCAAGACTCTAACTAGCTTGCAATAGCGAAATCTTTTTGCAGATCTTGAGTAAACATGGCTGATGATAGCCCTACTCAGTGTTGTTTGCCATTGCTATCGCCTCCTCGTCAAACTTGATTCTACGCTTCGACGGTTCCCAAAAGGTTTACAATATGCCGCCTTAATACTTGTGAGATTCTCGATCAAGCTTGTCTTTTCAATTAGCGTTGTGCCCATTCTTCAAAGTCAATAAGCAAGAATGGATAATGAGAAGTTTCATACTGGCTGATATAGATGACGAGACTTCTGAAAATATTTTCTGCTATCCTTGTTGGCTTGGCGACAAGTGTCTCCGACGACTCAAAGATTATTGACACGGAAAGATGAATCGCTGGTTTGAGATCTAGACTCTCCTCGTATACATAACTATTGTTGTATCCGTTCATCTATTCTAGGGATATCCTACTTTATCGAAAGTGCAATTGCCAGTCACCAACTAAGCTTAATCTTTAGCATTCTTTGATGCCCATCACTACAACAATGATCCCATCAATTTCAAAATACCCATAAGCTTCTGCTCTCAAATTCCCCCTTCTCTATCATCCATCTACCCCACAAATTAAGCAATCCCTCCACCCGTTCCATTAGCCCACTTCTCCGCCCACCCCTTTACATCCTCGAAACTCCTACAAACCCTCTCACTCCCCCACCCCGTTGTATCATCCGTGACTGGATCAACATACTCCAAATTTGTATCTGCTGCACACATTATCGCACGTCGCAAATAATCAAAACAATGTTTTTGATGCGCAGTCTCTATATGCGTATGTGCGGCCTTTTGCTCAAGGAATGGGTCGATGGGTGCACCGGCTGCGCGAGCGATTTGATAGTGGAGATCGTAGTAGGAGGTGCGGAGGCCGTGCTAAAGAAGTGTCAATCTAGTTATGCGATTGTAATGGGGACAGAAAAGAGGGGAATGAAGAAAGGGTTAAAGGAAAGGAGAAAGTACCAGACAATGCAATTGATGGAATACTGAGACACTTTTTACAATCGGTGCTATCTCAGGTCGATATATAAATCCTCTGCCCACTACAAAGTTGTTAGTGCAATTCAAACGAATGCTTTTACAATACGTTTATAAACACTGACCTGGCATTAAAGATCCCCAAGCGGCTTCCGATTCCGGCGTCGGTTTCATGGAGAATGTAGTATTAGGATACCAAGTTTCTTTTATTGATCCTGGAGGTGCTATATCTCTCATCAGCAAATTTTCAGTCTCTAAATCCAGTCTACTCATCCACTCATTCAACTTCCATACTTAAACAACAGCAAATTCCAAGCCCAGCTGTCGTTACGAAAATGAAAAAGCTTACCCAACATCCCCCACTTCCTCTCCCCCCTCGGAAATCTCCTTCCAACCGCTGTCCCCATCCCAAAAAATATCAGAGACAAAAACAAAACGATAAGTATCTGCACCCATCCACGATTCCGCAGTGGGGTCCGACTCGTCTCTCCTTTTTTTATTGGCAAATGAGCATCATGTTTATCACTATCATTATACGTATGAAACCCTTTTCTCCCCGGGCGTATTTCTTCGTAGCCGGCAGGACTGCGTGGCATTTTTCCTATTTGTTTTCAGACGCACTGCCCTGGTTTGTGTTGGATTTAGGTTTCAAGGGGAAGTAGTTTGGTTTGTATTCCTGACGTTGTAATAAAATAGTGATTTCTTGCTTGAATTTTAGCAGTTCGATGTGCCGTTGATTTCGGATTTATAGTGGCTTCAATATCTCATTCTAACTTATACCTAAAAGTCCAGGTCGTGATGCTGTGATGTTGTAATGGGAGCTTGGCAAGAAGATTACTAGGTGTAGTATATCGAAAATGATACATGAGGATTTTCTTGGCGAGTGTCGAGAATAGGGATAAAGGCTTATTTTTCGGTGGGTAGATTTTTTGTTGATGGATTTCAATTCTCACAAAGGGAGACTTGGTATTACTTCCTAATGGAGGGATCAATAGGATTCTGAAGTGTAGGATGGACTTGTTTAGTAGGAAGGGGAATACTAGTGTAAAGTTTGGGATGGCTGTTTGATGCTAACTCATGATAAGATAGATTATTGCGATTGGGGTAGTTGGGACTCGGTAATATTAATATGGGGAAAGGGGTAACAATCTCGTGTTACCTTACTACCATAAGCAGAATGACCATTCTATCCACGTATTATGACCTGAGATTTTTGACAAAGACCGGTATTACATACATACAGGTTGCACCAACTTTTTATAACTCATGTCAAACTGAAAATTCTATAATATGGTTCCAAATATAAAAAATCTTATACAAAAACATCTGCAATGTAAAATATATATCACGCATGTAGTAGAACACAAGAGAGTCTCGCGTAAAATTTAGAACTCTTGTATCACTATTGAATACTAGCTAGAATTTACCAGAACATATCTCTTTATCCATATTTATCCATCCTCGGAATATACCAATATGGACGACTCATACAAATTCTACTATCCAGATCTCCTCGCATCGCCAATCTTCCTACTTAAGTCCAAACATACCACTCACACGTACTCCACCTTGCCCTTCCAATAAATTCCCTACCTTTTCTTTATCCAATTTTCATTCCAACCAATGACTTCTCTTTACCCACCAATCCAACTGACCCTCCCTTTCCCGAAACAAAGAATCACAAGCTCAGAGAAAATTTGTTGCATATCTGAATTTGAGCGCGCATTCGCGAACATGGGATCCCAATGATAATCCAGTGATTTTTTCTAGACTAGCAATCTAATTGGTCTCCTACCATTTCCCAAACAAAGACTGAGAAGTGGTGAAAAAGTTTTGTTGCATATCTGAATTGACCGCGGATTCATAAACATGCAAATGAACAAAGACAGATATACAACATGTATGTACCTAATCCACGTCGTATCAGTCTTCTCCAATCAGCTACTTCGCCATACCATCCCTCACGATATTTGTATCTGGTGAAGATTTCCATTTCGCCTCCTGATCATTTGTAGCATTTCGCAGATTTCGCAGTTCACAATCCCAGTTCGCAAGTTACGATCTGTAACAACCATAACGGAAAATTCCACAATCTACTCCCCATCCCACCCTCACTCACAAAGAAAATATGATCTATCCCTCCCGAATTAGTCGGACCATACCTACTCCCTTCCTTCCCCAAACTAAAAGACGGTAAATTCCACCACTAACCCTCGTCTACTCCCACCTCTAACCACGCGCATCACACTTCTTTGTTCCACTCCCCGCTACTGATAAGAATGACAGCAGTTCCTGACGCTAGAACACGATTACTCTATCCATTTCATCTCATCTATTGTTTTATATCGATCGTTTTGCGCTTGATATCTACCATGTGTGTTGCGACTTAAAACATGAATGTCACTGGCAGCTGCTCCATAATCGCGGGAGTATTCAAATCTCTTGGTATGTATTCACCTGTCAAATCAAGGTGTGATAGATACATTTTGCTTAGCAATACATCTCAATCTCCTTCCACCGATTTCAACCATGGAAAAAAATATAATATCAGTAATCACCTTTTTCTCTTTCGCTCTTCTGCTTATCCCGAATCAAGGTCAAGATTCCGCAAAAAGCATGAAATAGATCTTAACTTCACTATCGCTCCAGCTCGGCGACTAGAAACCAAGGCAAATATGGAATTCTATTTCTTTGTTACCTAGTTTCTTCAAGATCAGCTGCTAGGAATAGAATCGGATACTGCTCGTTTTTTAATATCATCGCTGATGCAGATGATGTGGATGTAGTTTCAACCACGCGTACTGTAAATGTGTAAGTATGAATATCATTTGAGCGCGGGATGAAGCTGAGATGGATGTGTGCGAGTATCAGTGTTCATATTTTTTAATTTGTCATAGATGATGGTGATAATGTCCAAGCCAGATACCTTACCGTGTTCCTGACAAAATCTGCTATCTTCAACCTTCAACCATCATGTAAAATGTATCATCTCTCTCTCTCTCTCTTATTCATCGATTCCAATCCACTTATACACAGACACAGGTTCATATTCATCGTCTCCATATCGAAACGCGACATTGAAATAAAAACGCGGTCCCCGTAGCCTCTAGAGTAATCTATCATTCAATACTTCCCTCTTCTCTACTCCCACACATCTTCTTTTTCTCTTGGCACAAAAGTCTCTTTGTCGTGTAACTTGCAACTACTACTCATTTGTCAACTAGTGCGTGTGCTCTCCTCCTGATATACCGTTAGCATACCATATCATACCGCGCTCACAAGATATCCCCCTACAAGCCATGAACTCCTCTACTTCTCTCTCATCTCATCACCAAATATATCCCGTCATACCATTGCTTCCCCTTACTTCTCCCCGACTCCTCTCTCCCCACTCAATGGAAATCGGGACAGTAAATGATAGTCAAAATCTTCCCAGCCGAGTGATATCCAATCGTTCCCGCAAAATCTGCCTCCCATCTCCATCTAACTAGCACTACGCATCTTCCTGAATCGTATTATACCCTCCAATTCACCCCCAATCCATCAGCCACACACGCACACATGCACACACACACACAACAATCCACTCACGCATCCCATTAAATCTCCCCTCTCCATCCCTTTCTCTCTACACTCCGCATCCAAACAGACCATCTCCCCTCCTTCTCCCCCCAAACTCACCATCATCCCTAACCGGAAAGAATCGGAAGCGAAATATTTGAGACACCACGTTCCATGCGCTCGGTGAGTTTCCAACGAACCCCCAATTCCAGGAAGGACCGTGTAGAATGTATCGTTTCCCAACTACAAGCCAAACCATCCATCCATCACTCAATCAAACGTTCTTCAATCAGCCATCCATTCATCAATCCGTCAGCCATGCTCCATAATAGTTGGGCGTGAAAACTATCATGGTCCGTGACTGGATGTGGATGTGGATGTAAAACAAAATCGAACAGAGACGACGCACGCACCAACCTATATGTGTGGTATTATTGTGACAATGTGCAGCGACAACAATTCATACTGACCTAGGTATGTAGAGGAGGAGAAGCATTTATTCAATGAATGAATGAATGGTTGGATGGATGGATGGATAGATGAGCGTTTGAATAATAAATGAATGAAGGAATGAGTTTATGAATCTATGAATGAAACTCCCCCTTTCATTCATGAAACTCCAAAAGGCTTCCTTCCATACCACAAGAGAAAAAAAAACAGAAAGAGGAAATGGCTAAAGATGAACAAACCCCTTCCATTATATCATTTATTCATTCATCCATCCATCCATCCGAAGTTTGTTTCCCCAACCCATCAAAAATCGACTCAAATAATTAAAAGAACAATCATCCATCCCTTTCAAATCATCCCTTCAACAATCCCATCTTTATAAACCGACCGACAGACTACAATCAATCAATCAATCAATCAATCAATCCCTTTCTAATCCCCTCTCCCCTTCCCTTCCCTTCCCTTCCCCACTCTACCCAGCAACCGAACCGAACCGAAGTTCGAACCGGAAGTAAGTACCTACCTACCTAGTAATACCTAATAATAATGAATAAATGAAACCATCCCTCCCCAAACAAGTGTTCCGAATGAAGATAAGATAAACTGAAATGAACCGAAATGAAATGAAATCAAACTAATGCAGCCACCCGAGAGCGATAGCCGCGAACTAATCTTTCACCAGGCAGGCAGGTAGGTAGGTAGGTAGGTAGGTACTAACCAGATTCACGGGTATGTAGATCCATACATACATACATACATACATACTAACCATTCTTCCATCTGTATATCCACTTGCTACCTAGCTACTCATCTACTCATCTACTCATCTACATACCTATAACCTCATAGAATCATCACCATCCTAGCACAGAATTGAGACTGCAGACTATAGAATAATCTCAACAGATAATCTAGATTTACAATAGATAAACGAACGATGTACTTCAAGGCCGGCATGCTACACACATACTTTCAATGCCTACTCAAATATCAACCCAACTATATAGTAGATTAGAAAGTAATCACCAAGAAGAAGTTCCATGATCATCTATCTCATCACAACGTGTATCAAAATTCCCTTCATCATTCATTCATTCATTCATTATTGCTATTTGCCCTCAAGAGTCATTATTGACAGCCAGCCAGCCAGTCATTCAGCCAATCAACCAATCAATCAAAAGCGCGTTCCAAATCCAACTCCAACTCCAACTCCAACTTCCCTCCCCCCCCACAGAAAAAAAGAAAATAGTATAAATTCAAATCTCCATCCATCTTCAACATTATCCACACCCTCACTCTCACTCTCACTCTCACCTCATCCCATCCCCACAATCCAGCCTAATAAAGAATTCCAACCCTACTAACCACAAACCGCTAATCTACTAACCCCAAGCCCACTAACCCCAACTCACCATTCCACATTCCACAGCACATTCCCCCTCCCTCCTTCCCCCCTCCCCCCTC
>PQXL01000481.1:0-29756 GCA_004916875.1 Botrytis galanthina
GAAGAGGAAGAAGAGGAAGAAGAGGAAGAAGAGGAAGAAGAGGAAGAAGAGGAAGAAGAGGAAGAAGAGGAAGAAGAAGACGAATAAAAAAAATCAGAATTATAAAGTCATGTATTGTTCTTTTCAAATATTTGCTTCGGCGACTTGAGGCTCATCATGTCATGGAACACATCTCGAACTAGCTTGCTGATTTCACGAATCAAACCTTTGAAATATATCTAAGTACCCAACGAGACACGAGGCCTCGATCAGAAAAGTGCCGTTGGATGAAGTCAGCTTGTTCCGACTTTGATTGGCGTGGAAGATATAATAGTAGACTATTATTCGGCAAGCGACTCTTCTTGTGTCCATCTGATTGGTCCAGTAGGTATCTTAGCGAGTTTTCGGATGATCAATTTACCTTTCCAACACCGATATGTGTACATGGTGGATTGAAGTACGATTCTGGTTCAAAAAAATGACACGAAAATTCAAGACCCCTCATTGAGATGATCATTATTCTTGTTTCGCATCATTACACTGATGTCGTGGAAGGCGAGATTGAATGCTTCTAGTCTGTAACACAGAAATCATAGCCTCAACCTGACCTAGAGCCTCTGAAAGATTTATAAGTCAGCATATAGAGGCTTATATTATTTTATTAAGGACCTTTGGATTTTATCGTGAGGTAGTCATTCGTCTCTGGACCACGTGCATCGGAATCCTAGTAATGATTAGGTATACTTTCAATCACGATTAAACATTTCAATTAAAAAGACAAATTAAAATTGTAGTAACTAGTCTTGCAAATGCTTTAGATGGGATGCTTAGAGCCCTCTGATAATACCTAACTAGCGGACTCATTTGGATGACCCCGCATTTCGCTAAGAATTTTCTCAAGTGTGATTGGTCGCCTCTAGAAGGTAATATGATTGGCCAGCATGATCCTCGTCTTTACAAAATTTGACACCGGACAACAGGATAAGAACGGCTTAGAGAAGAGACTTCAACGAACTGAGAGGGGTTTTGACAAAAATATTGATAAATGTCAGAATGGCTGCAGGCCAAGGTTGTTAACCTTGAAGCGAAGAAGAATCCCATTCGCTGAGAAGAAAAATGTATTCTGCGATGTGATTGGCGCATCAGTCCGGAAGGATGGGGGTAGGCACCAGCTTATTTTTCGATTCCTGCAACGACCTTCAACAACAGTTTTCAAATCACATCAAAATATTAAACACCCGAATCGTGTTGAATATCATCGTACCTCGTAGTTTACCCCAAAATGTCATCACCAAACTCCAAGCCAATCCTTTCACTCGCAGAAACTCAAGATGCCCATGAACTTGCTGCCATCACCACGAGGGCCTTTGAAGTAAGCGATGCTATATATCCGATTATATGGGGAAACACCGAACCTGGAGCTCATGATACCGCTGTGATGTTGTTGTACAACCCGATGCAGAGTGCAACTATAGTTACGTGGAAAGTAGAGATCGAAGGGAAGATCGTGGGTTATGCTCGGTGGTCGTTGCCTAAAGATTCTGGAGTCACAGAAGTAGAAATGGTAGAGAAAAACAAAGAAGATGATGAAATTGCCACAGCGCAACACAACAAGAAGGTAGAGGAAGGATGGAAGACACCTGCTGGTATGAATTTCGATCTATTCATGCAAAAGGTGAAGAGTACAGTTGAGTGTAAGAAACGTGATTATAATGCAGAAAAAGACATGCGTAGGTGAAACCCTGATTTTTTTGGACCTAGTATATGTCTTTCCAATTCTTGGCATACAATAATTACCATCTAGTTCTTTATCTCTGTTTTGTCGATCCAGCATACCATAAACAAGGAATTGGAAATCTGCTACTTAGATGGGGACTGAGTATGGCAGATAAGGAAGGCAGAAAAATATGTTTGGTTAGCACCCCACAAGCTCGAACTTTTTATGAAAAGAGTGGATGGCTCGTAAAGGAGAACCTGGAGATTAATCTAGAAGCATATGGGAGAAGCGAGATCTATCGACGAAGTTGGATGATCAGGGAAGCTCGAGCCGAAGAAGGCCTGTAGGTCTACGATTATGAGACCTTGCACATCTGAGCTAGCCATATTATTCCGTAACAAAATGCACTTGTTCATAATGTATTTCAAGCTTCAAGATATTTCTGATCATCATTTCGGACTCTCTGCTACATTCATTAACCAAGGAAAAGTTCCAATAATGACAGACACGAAACTTAAAACTTATTCAATCACCAACTTATGTACTACATAGATTAGCGAACTCAGTAAACATAGTCATCTGAAACCAAATATCTGAGAACAACAATGTCCTAGCTGCCAAGATCTTACCAAACTACCCATCAAAAATCGAGACAGCAAAGCTAGTATGTTACAGTTATCTCACTAGGGTGTGATTGCTAATCTAGTACAGGTAGTCTTTCAACAGAGCTGAGAGGTAAATATCACGTGGCCTCAATTTACGGAGAAAGTTTGACTAGACATCGAGATACGAGGGACTAACCGGATGCAAACCCTGATTTGAAATAGATAAATATTTGAGACTTTGTTCTGCTCAGAATTGAAGCAAGAAATTGATAAAATTAAATACCCACGCATGTAAAAGGCATCAACCCTCCAATCCGTTCGAATCCATGACCTTGTCCAGGAATTCACTTTGAACTCCTTAGAAATCTACCCAAGAATTAATATACTTTTTCCTTTATCAACCTCTCAAGCTTTCCACAATGATTCAACCCTTTCAAAGGTCCCCTAATATCTCGTTTCCAAATACATTTATGAACCTCCCAAATTGCCATGGGACGATTTGGATGACCTGGAAATATTGACTCGAAGTTATGATGAAAGGCCAGTTCTTTAAGTCCCTTCTCTATCGCATCAATGTAACATATCGTTGATGAAAGTTCTTGAATTCCACTCCTCTTATCCAGAGTATCATTGATGAGTTTTGAAACCTGTTCCGAAATGTCGACTAGCGTTTGCTGGAATTGGTGAACCGAGTTGGGTATCTCCACTTCACGCACGTTTTCACCGGCCGCAAATTCATTGTCTAGCCAATGTGTCATATAACCGATTGTATCATTACTATGGCCCTTTTCAGATTTGTCGCTTGAGCGTTGTATAAATGAAAGTATTCTTTGAACCTCTGAGCGGGGTACAAAGTCAGGATTTATTAGATCTCGGTCTGTCAAGACTTTGTAAATGCCAAACTCTAATGTGAATCGTAGCGCTCGACTGGCATCGTTGGCCGCTTCAAGTTCGGGCAAAAGGGATTGGCCTATCTCGATAACTTTACGTAGCCCCACGGATTTTCCAAGATATGCCTTTGACCGGGGAAACGTGTATCCTTCTCTTAACCCTTTCAAATATTCAATGAATAATTTTCTGATCACTTTTGATCTGATCGCCTCCTTGGACAGAGATGCCAAATAGGAAGGTTTTTTTATCCATATTCTGAAATTGGAAGTTCTAATGGGTACAACATCAGAAATGAGTTCGGTCAAATCCTCTATCACTGCATTTGTGAGTATCATTGCGTCCTCCGCATGTCGACGAACCAAATCATAATATACCATATATTCATGATATATTTTGTCAGCGTCAGCCTGTACGTTCTCAATCAATTTTGGGAATTGGCGCCCTTGCGGGTAGTTTGGCATCTCGTTAATGAATCTGTTGAAAGTTAAAAGCGTGTTGCCTGGAAATGTGTCAAATCGTCCTCGAAATATGTCTCCTTCCTTTCTGGTAGCATTGTAGGTAATATCCTTGTATAACAATGGAATTGCAGATACATCGCTTGGGGTGATGGGTTTGGTATTATAAGCACTCCTAGTGGGTCTTCCGTGACGGTGCTGTTGGTCCATATAGGGTATCATATATCCCCAGGCCAAGAACAAAATCAATAGAGAGAGTCCCAGCCACGTTATTTGAGTTACTTGGTAGTCTGCAAGCCGTGAGCCATGGTCTTCAAGAGGAGGTGTGTATGTGTCGTCATCTGAGTAAGAATCAGAATTAGAGTCACTTGCATCTGTGCTCGGGGTACGTTCCCTGCGTTTGATCAAGGAACCTCGAGGATTTCTAGTTGGCATTGAAGAAGTAGAGAAGCTTATGTCGTTTCGAGTATTATTTAGTAGAGTTTGCTAATATCTGCGAGTTGATAATAGTCTTGGATGAAACGTTGATAATGAGCTAGGAGAATTTAGTGTATGTGATGGCAATCCGTTGGAGTCGAAATGTTGATCGTGGTCGCGGTGGTGGTACTTTACAAGCTTTTCTTTTCGTGCGCAAAGCTTTCTTTGAACGGTGCCAGTATGGATGTTAGAACATCCTTTGTCAAAATTGACGAGAGTCCAAGAAACTCCAAAAAGTTGCTACTGTTATGTGGTGTGCTTGAGATAATTTATGTGACAAAGAGACAAGAGTAAGACAAAGAAACTTTATACCTGTTAGCAACTGTGTCAAAGAGATGTAACTTCCAGAATTATCAGTCTCTGATAGTGAAAGGCTCAATGAAAGAAATGAAATTTGGTCTGTGGTCGAATTCTGTATCACGATCAATGATTATCACATAGTCAAATAATAATAGATTCTTGAAGATGTTGATAGAAGGAAATAAAAAGAGGGGCATTTGAAGAAAGTCGGTTTTGTCCACAAAGAAGCTTCCTCATAACCTTTGGTAAGAGGTAGTTCATGAGAGTATGTACTGCTATGTGATGTCGAGTAAATGCATTCAGAAAAATTATAATTTATTATTTCTGCAAGGATTTCCCTCATGATTGAAGTATTGGATTTGGAAATTATGCTTCATCTCGAGGCACGGAACTGAGTAGTACAAGTCGTGACGTGTTTGAAGCATCATAAATCCATGGAAAACACTTGTCTGTAGTAGCGCAGATCATCAAATGAACAATATTAGAATAATCGGACGTAAAAGAGAATCACAACGTAGATAGAGCTGAATAATTCTGATAGAATTCCAGAATTTACGATGTTTTTAATAGTATGTGTCAAATTAGGTGAGTTTCTAATCTCATTTGTGATAGATGATCACCCCAAAACTATTTTCAGATCGATTAAATGTTGAATCCTAGGAATTGAAGCCGATCAAGTCCCTCGTCAACTTCTCCTCATCAAATCTCCATCTAGTTACGTCAATCTGCCCCTTCCATTCCGGCTTATCGCATAGCTCATGAAGAAGACTGTGATATCTACCCATATTCAAGTTGAATCCTAAGACATCTTTATTTTCTGCCATTAATTGGATGTTAAATGCTAGTTCCTGGAACATAACTCCATGTCCACGCGTTCCCAGTTGCTCCAAAGATCCATGATTGCAACAGCGTCCAACACAACTGTATATGTGGAAAAAAGCATGACACATCTCGTGGACTAGGATACCGAATAACTTTTTCAATTTTTCTCCATTCAGCGGCTCAATCTCTGGTCCAATAAAGATGGTGATTGTGCTCCTTGGCCGGAAGCGACATTCGATTACATCTTTTTTACCTCTTCTGTAAACAGCCTTCGATTCTTGAGACGTATGGCCTTGGCAACCAAGTAGGTTGTTGCCGGGCAAAGCAGTGATTATAGTGACGAATTCACTCAACGTGCCCCTGTAAAATAAATCATCGAATATGTGAAAGTACTTTTCCAGGATAATTTTCGTTGATACGAGGTGAAGCTGATTTGGGGTATTGATGATATCTATCACCTTCCACTTCTCAACTGCCTCTTCTTGAAGAGGGCTTAACTTTGAGCCTGGATTGATATGTTTCCAGACGGCGCCTACAAGACTTGCAGGTCGATGCTTAAACACGTCTAGGCGATCTAAAGTCAAAGGTCGACGAAAAAATAGTCTTCCGGAGAGATAGCCAAGCCGAGGGTTTGTTTTCCGAACGATGAAAGAATGTGGGAAATAATCCTTATCCCTGTCTTGGGCGAATTGCTCTATTGCAGATCGACTTTGACGAAGCAATTCGGCGTCACATCCTGTGACATATGTTGGCCTGCCAATTCCATTTGATATTTTTGAAGGTATTTGACCCATCGTGCGAGTTTTTCCGATGATACAGTCTAGAGAAAGGTCGATGAATGAAAAGTTCTATGGGATTTGAGTGTCATGAATGCAAAGGAATCAGCTCTAACCAGTACGCGTAGTGATAGATATAATAGATACCACCACTGGGAGTGACCGTCTTAAACATTAGCAACTGTATTAGCCGTAGGCATAAACTAATTCAAGGTGCCACAATTCTCTATCCCAGCCGTAGTTGACGAAAGGTACAGGAGGTACAGCATCTCAATATTTCAACACTACTTGAATTTGGGAATCCAGTGGAAGAACAAGATCATATACTCTCATGAAATACGAAGCTGTATACTTGGGTATATTCCATTCTAGGACTGACCGTAGGGCAAAATTCAATTCGATAAAAATGAGACCAAAATCAAAGAAAGTCAACTGATAAACGGACTTCAAAGCTCTCAACAAAAGATTGAGTGAAGATGTAGCTAATTCTGAGAACTACTCGAATTCATGGTAAACTCAAAAGCCTGTCTTCTCTGCCAGTATGAAAAGATTTCATTATATCTTTGAGAGAGTAAAATCCAATTTGGAGACATCTTCTCTGTTAACAATCGGAGCAGAAGACCAATCTTTTATACCCCCCAACATGCCAAATTTTTTAAGAAACGACAATCATAAACATAGCTGGCACTGTAACCTACATACCTCAAGGGATAGTATGGAGGCCGAAGACTTTCTGTGGCACCTTGGATATCCAATCACTAATCATTATTCTTGACACAGGTCTCGCGGGTTAAGCTCCATATATCCATATACGTGTTTGCTTCGGACTGCTCCTAATCTTGGCATCATTCGTACCAGTCTTGTTCCATATGACTACCATCATCGTCATGAGGCTTGAGAGCAAATAAAACTGGAGTGCATGCGTTGGAATCATGTACTCAATTTTTCGCAATGGTCAAAAAAGATTGTGAACAGCATTCCCGAAAAGGCGAAAGCCCAGATTTAAAACTTTTGTCATTGAATTTGTCTATAATCTTCAAGAACCAGAATAACGCATACTTCTATAGTTTTATAAAGGATCTAATATCTTGACATCATGAGAACTTTTAGGGGAATTAGCTTGAAGGAGCTACGAGGTTTCCTCTAACACCTCCCTTCTCTCCGACTTCGCGTGCAGTGACAGTAACTGACAAATCCTTGCTAATGTTGATCATGACTTCAACCTTGCTGCCCTTCTTGACGCCCTTAACTGCGGCCTCTGCGAGAACGTTTCCGACCTTCCAGATTTTCTCACGTTGCTCCTCTTCTTCCTCTTCACTGTCATCATCCTCAGAATCATCAGAGTTTGCGTCCTCAACCTTGGCGCCAGTGGATTTAGGTTTTGGCTCTGGCTTAGTGACCTTGATGTGAGATCCACCCTCGACAATCTTGACTAAAACATCACCACCTTCTTTAGGAGCAGCGATTTCGACAGTTCGGCGAGCTGGGACGGCAGTTTCGGCAGCAACAATTGGTGTGAAAACACCCTTGTCAGTCTCTCCCGAGATTGAAAGAACACCAATGGCGTTTGTAAGGTGCTGAACAGTAGTGACGGCAGCGTGAGTAGATTGCTCGATATCTTGAGCATCAAATTCTTGAATGAGAGATGCTTGGAGAGCAGCTCCACGGGCTTGCAATTCGGATGGGTTGATTGCGGTAGGGCTGGTGGATGGAGCAAGAACTGTGGCATTTGGGTAGATATATTGGACGTTAGATGCGATTTTTGGTGTGTGCGATGTACCACCAGAAAGGATGACCTCATCGATTTCCAAAGCATCCAATCCAGCCTTCTTTACAACACCTTCAATCAATCTGTTGAATCCTTCAAAGACCTTGCGTCCGATAGTCTCATATCTAAGTCTGTTAATGGTGGAAGAGAAATCAATACCCTCAGCTAAACTCTCAACACTGAAGTTGGAGTTTTGTCCGATACTGAGTGCTTTCTTGGTAGCTTCGGCCTCTGCCTTGAGTTTCGCGAAACTGCGTTGATTTTCACGGGGGTCGATAGAGTTCCACTTGATGAACTCCTTGGAAAAGTGATCCATGAGGACCTGATCCAAGTGAACACCAGCGAATTCGTAATCGTGTGCAGTAGCCAAAATAGTATACATGCCACCTCTTGACGCAATAACTGCGACATCTGAGCGAGTTCCTCCGAGGTCTGCAACAATAACATTCTTATCCGCAACCTTGGCCTCTGGCCTTGCGTCATATGCCAACAAAGCAGCAACAGGCTCATTAATGAGTTGTAAAACCTCAACACCTGCATCGTTTGCTGCCTTTGTCAAAGCTGCCTTCTGGTTGTCGGAGAAATTTGTTGGGATTGTGATGACAGCCGAGTTGATTTGTTTTCCGGTGTAGTCTGAAGCGGATTGTGCGAGACGACGGATGACTCGAGTTGTTACCTCAGAGACAGAGACGGTTGATGGTTCACCCTCCTCTTTATCTTGAATTTTGAATGCGATTGTGCCTTCGTGGTCCAAAGGGTGTGCAGAAGCATGGCTGTGTGTAGGGTCTATCGACTTGAAGCTATGCGGGGTGCGGGGCAAAATGTTAGTCGGCTTTCTCTTGGAATACTCCTGGGGTCCAAAGGGGCATTTGTGATATAGACGTACTCTTGTCCAAGGAAATCTCTGAAATAGGCAACAGTGTTTGTGCTGTTTCTAATAAGTTGTTGCTTGGCCTGTTGACCGTAATATTCGTCTCCATGGATATACGACAAAATGGTAGGAATTTGACGATCTGTGGTCGAAATCAATCAGTCTGCCTCCCCATCCTGCTTGGATCTAATTTTGAGTGCATTTAAGTCACTTACCTCCATCCTCATTGGCAATAACCTCAGCTTTATCTTCAACAGTTGTGTAGGCGATTGAGCTGTTGGAGTTTCCGAAAGAGATACCAATGGCATTTCTCTCACCAGCAGTGCCGTTTGATGCGGGGGCTTCAGCTGCCATTTTTAGATTTATAAAGGATTAAAGGAGAGGACAAAAAGTTGATGAATGAAGTAGAAAAAGACTTTGACTCAAAATCAAAGATTTGTTATGGTTCTGTGTAAATAAACAATGTAATCAAAACCATCCAGAACTTTTTTGCTTTTTCAAAATCGCATCGAGAATTTCACTAGCGCCACATCTTAGCCCCCCCACATTTTGTAGGCGCAAACGCAAGGCTGAGAAATCTGAACTTTTTGTCTATTGGAGCGAATGTTGAACATACTCAAATAACATAATCAATACACAAAGAAACTCAAGAATATTCACGACGACAACTACATTTTGAGATATCCTTCTGCCGAAGAAAGTTGTGCCCAGCTCATCGTTTGTTCACCATACCATAATGTCGACAGAAACATTCGTCCTTCCCGGCGATCATATTGCTTCAGAATTATTACCTTCTCACCCAAGTCTACCATTGAAGCTCGGCCCTGGGTTAAGACATATTCCTCCAAATACAATTACCTCAACTGTAGCAGGTCAACTACGAACAGATTCAAGGAAAAATGCAGTTTGGGTTGAATTTAATGCTGGTCGAGTAAGAGATAAAATCACAAACTTCTTATTCTTCGGCGCAGCTAACCTTTCCCTTAGTACATTCCAACAGTAGGGGATTTGGTAATTGCTTCCATTAAAAAATCAGCAGGAGACGTCTTTTATGCAAACCTTAGCGACTTCACATCGGATGCCAGTCTACCGGTCCTCTCCTTCGAAGGAGCTACGAAGAAAACCAGACCGCAGCTTGAAAAGGGCGCGCTAGTATATGCACGAGTTACTCTTGCAAACAAACATATGGATCCTGAATTAGAATGTGTATCAGCATCAACGGGTAAATCAGAAGGCTTGGGACCATTGGAGGGAGGGATGCTTTTCGATATATCTCTCGGAATGGCAAGACGAATGATGATGGCTCGCCCAGCTGAACAAGGTGGTTTGACGATACTTGAGGAATTAGGAGAGGCTGGTGTTTCGTTTGAGATTGCTGTGGGAAGGAATGGAAAAGTTTGGGTGGATAGTAAGACAGTAAAGACTACATTGGCGATAGGAAAGGCCTTGAAAGAAACGGACGAAAAGGGTCTATCACCGGAAGATCAAAAGAAACTAGCTAAAAAGCTGGGACGCGAGGCTTGAAATACGATACCCTAGAATAGAATAATTACGCCATTGGAGAAGCTTTGCAAGAAGCTGAAGCAAAAGAGACGACCCCGTACCAACATTCCTCTCATATCAGCCCTTACAGGATATGATACACGATCGCAATCCCTTCCCTCACTCCCTCAATCCCGCCACTCATACTACAATAATCCTTCACAAGCTTCGGTTGAGCTTCTCTATAGCAGTACGCATGGAGTTTACAGATACTTCCAAGCGTATGTTCTCTAGAGCAATATGCAAGCCATATTGATAATCAAGCGCAATGCATTCCAGTTGCCCCAACTTACTCAACAAGTTTCCGATTGATCAGCATGCAGTGACATGATGAAACTGGGAGGCAAACTAGCAAGTCTATATAATGATGATGTACACCATGCAAATTCTCTTCCCTTATACGCTCAGAATATTCATCATGTTTCGCTTCACTACTACAATCACATTGGCTATTCTCTGCCTAGCAAAACCATCACTTTCGAGACCTGTCCCTAGAAATGAGAAAGGAGAACTTGGTAAGATCTCGACCTATCTATCTAGTGATCATAATACTAATGCTTTGCTAGTTGATATCAATTTTCAACTCATACCGGAACTAGACATAGGAGTAAATGTTGGTTGTGGTGATAATGTTGCGGGTGTGAACCTCAATTCCATTCACCTACCCTTAATTCCTTGTACCAACGCCCAGAAATCGATTTCAACAAGTGTGACGTTGCCATTGATAGGCAAAAATGTTAAAAGCAAGCCCGTAGACTTGCCAACTTTGCCAAATTCTACTGGACGTATAAAGACCATGGATTCGTCTATCCCAAGTTTGCCCAGTACCTCAGCGTCAACATCAATTAGAATACCAGAATTCATCGATCCTATAACATCTATAGATTCGTTAATTCCTAAGTCTCCAATTGTCAGCACATCTACCTCAATAAATATAGACTCAAGACGGCTCCACACACATCATCGTACATTGGCAGCCAATCCCCCACCTACCATATTCATAGAACCTATTCCTACCTCGACGAATCCACCAAAGATAAAACATACTCATCACCGGCTAACGAAAACTTCAACGGTCATACATTATGCATCTGTACAACCTCATCCCGTATCAGCTCAGACCCTGATCAAGAGATCGGGAACAACGACAAAGTCCTTGACAGTCGGCTCGCACACAACTAAACCAATATCCGCCTGGATCTCACATCCGCAAACGAAACTTTCCATAATACCAATTAACTCGATATCGGGAGAAAAGACTACATTGGTGACAAAGGCCTCAGGAAGCTCATCGATAAGGAGGGCTACTCGGCATCCGCCCGCGGAGACTTTATATCCTCCGGTGGTTGAGCGTGAAGCATCAAATAAAGGTTGGAAGAGAACAACTAGGTGGCATCCATCGGCTGAGAGTTCGTATCCTCCCGTAGTTGATCGTGGATTTCCAAAGAAGGACTGGTGAACTGACGGAAATCATTACATGGATTTTATGGCCTGGCGTCCCTGTCTAAATTCTATCAATTGTTTTACATTGCTACCTTTCCCATTGTGCATGCTACTCGTCGCGCCTGGTAGCTGCAGTCAAAAATTCTAGATAGTCGATCGTTATTATACGAAAGCCGTTGATGACGACCAGGAACCGTTTTTGTGTCAATAAAATGAATTAGTTCTTCTTGGCAAGTTTGCTTCACAAATATTTGTCAAAAAACTTTCGGTCATCAAATGGATCTTTTTTATTCCACATTGTTTAGTAATTTCCAATCTTCAAAGAACCTCTTTGTAGTCATTCATACACGAAAACTTCGAAGCTACATGTGTGGCAATGTTTCTTGCAACTGTTCATTAAACATTACTCCCTCCCTTGACCACTCTCGTTCATTCATCACTTAGTAACCATACTCGATCAATATACCAATCTCAATTTTATACATAATGCTAACTTTGACAATACCCAAGCTCAGCTTATGGCACCGACTTGATTCTAGCCTAGCTCATCACAACCATCCATACGTAATCTCATCGTCACCATCAGGTCGATTCATCTCCTAGTTATCTGCCACCGGCCAGTCCTGGAAATTTTCTTTGAGGCCTTGATCTTGGTTATCACACATCGTCAATCCCTCGAAAACCTCTTCCATCACTTGACGTCCATTCTGATTCCCCTCCCCGATAATCTCTTTTAATTGATGACCTATCATAGAAACCATCTCGTTGTCATAATAGTCTCCCCCATGGCCATTGATGTAGTTGAATGGATTTATGAATCCTTGTTCCATACACCAGCGGTCGATTTCCAGATTATTTCTAATACTAACTGCAATTTTTGACACGGAAGGATTCGCTACTTGTTCTTCATCAGACTCGTCCGGGTTGGTATTTCGTGGAAATTCCACCTCATCTCCAAGTCCCTCACTAATGAGTGATTCTCGTGTGGCTCGTTGCTCGTTTTCGTATTCTGCATCATCTTCCGCAGTCGCCTCTTCAATATCCCCTTCAGTCTCACCAAGATTCTGTTCCGTTTCAAGCCTAATCGACTTCTTGATTATATCCCCGACCCTTTCCACATGGTCATTATTCGCGAAGTCCAAAGTATGATAGTCCATATATTCTTCAAGGCAAGACCATCCGCGCTTCATGAGCCATTCATAGATTCCTTCGTCTTCGTTTCGAATTCTGTAAATATTTTCGTCTTTTTCTTGCTCGCGGACTTCGATGTTGCGTTTTAGATTGCTGTTCCTCGGTGCGTCTGGGTCTTCATCTTCATCGTAGTCCTCCCAGTCGCTATCGTCGGTCATTAGATCAAGAATTTCGTCTCTTTCCAGATTATCATCACGGCCATGCTCTTCAACACCTTCTTCATCACGATTCTTCTCCTTCGTGCCCTCATCCATATCCTCTTCATCTGTAAAGTCCTCACTCGCTAACGCATCGGAAAGAAGCTTCTCGAATTCCGCGTCCAGTTTCTCATCCATATCATTGTCCTCCAATTCCTCCAACTCCTCGTCCTCATCCTCCTCGGTTCCCCATTCTTGCAGTTCCTTATTTGCGAACGGGTCGCTGCTTCTATAATTGCATAAGACTTCTTCAGCTTTCATGTAATCTGCCGCACTTTTTGGATCATATTTATGTGTGACCATGAAGTCTTTGAAAGTCGGCCAACCTCTTGTGTTGAGCCATTCGAGCCGAGAAAGCCTGCAGGTGTAGCTTGGTCTGTTCATTGTTGCTCGAGAATGTGGAAGAAATTTAGATGTCTTCACTTGTGCTGAGATTTTGTTATCTTTGAATTGAGTTTAAGAAAGTAGCAAAGACTTGAAATTAATAGACTGTACATAGATAGACTCTAGATAATCAAAACATGACTCCAGAAGTTCTGACAATATGAAAGAGAATTAGCTATCGAACTTGAAGAAGTTCTCAAGGTGAAATTCTGAGCATCGGCTTCGGGTACTGCCGTCAGGCCATTGACCACAAATGGACTGGCAATAAATCTCAAGATCATGAAGTGCTCAAGGTGAACTACAACTATCCTAATGACTAGTCACCACTTGGATCTTGTAGAATTTCTTTTGAATCGTTAAGATTCACTTTCTTTTTAATCCATCAGTTGATTCCGATTTCGAGAGGGCAAATAATGAATGAGTATCTTGTGGGAGCATGATACAGTGTGTTCCACATGTATTATTGGTCGCTTGCAGGGTTTCTAAGCTATGGGGAATGAACCAACTTGCTCAAACCCTTTTTTTCATCTGATGTTTATAGTACAAATTATTTCATGGAACATAATTTAGATAGTCGAATCCTATGCCATGTTCAAGCACAAGGTATATTGAAGGAAATCTGTCTAGGTGAAACAAGTTGAAACAGGTATAGGGAATAGGCAGAGAAGGGGAATTTATATTCATCATTTATTATTCTGTGATTCTTCATATTCTATCACATATCAATCATCTGAAAATTATTAAAATTATCCAATAGTGAAATAGTTATAAGTTGGATAAAACAAGGCACTCAACGGTTTCAATCAATTATAATTCACAAATCTTACAAGGAATTGAATATATGACGATGTCTTCATTTAGCTATCTCACAGCCAGCAAGCACCTCCAGCTAGGCATTTCTTTTGTCTGTATCCATGAAGGTTTAACCCTCCAACGTTGCTCCTTCAACTCTGGTCTCTGCTTTGCTTTGATACATTTGACATTCTCATCCAATTCTGCTGTGCTGGGAGTCTTTAGCCTCTAAGCTGACGGATGAATTCGCTGTGTAACAGCCCATGAGGTTCTGATTGAATAATTGCGTTCAAGGATGTCCAATCAAAAAGCCCTCATGTTTAATGAAACAATTCTCAGGATGATATAATAGCATCAGGATCATCTTCGGTATCACTTAAAATATCTTTACACTCTGCCACGTCGCCAAAATCCAGAGAACCAATCCTACCACACTCATATAGCCCGTCATCATCAATCTGAATCTCATATCCCCCATATCCACATGCCACATCCTCAACAAATTGCAAACCCATAGCAAATAAACTCTGCCCAGGAACAAGAATACTGTCGCGTTCACTCTTTCCCTGGAGATCATAAAGTAGACGCAGGTCATTTGGACACAAGTGCCTAATATAGATCCAAAAACGAATATGAGAATGTACGCAAGAACTTTTTGGAGATGCGGCTCGGTTATCGTTAGGATCAGAGAGCGAGAAGCCAGGGTGATGTTTAAGCGGGGAGTTTGGTCTTGTTGAATCTCACGACGATAGTTCCGGTTGCGACGCTCGAGGATGAGTTCTCGTGCGTATCGAGTCATAGCTAGGCCGAGATGTGTTCGCTGCATCGTGCGGAGCCAGTTTTGTTCCTCTCGGATTGCGTGAAGCTGAGCTCGTCTATTTTGCTGTTGCTGTTGCAAGCTAGGCATTTTTGTGGTTGCTTTTTGCTGCTTTTGGGAATTCTCTCTGTAAAGAAGTTTGATTGATGGGAGTTTTTGAATTACTTCAGTAGATAGAGTAGATAGTTATTCTTGTTGGGCAGGCTATGGTATATTTATAAATGCTAGAACCCCAAGTAGATATTAGCACACTTGATCTGGTACGGCTGATTGAATTATGTCCTGACCGTATGTTGAGTTCATGTACAAGCAAAAGCTGAGAAACGGTCTACGGTCCCAGTTCTCCTCGCCGTATCAATTGTACTTTACAACTCTGAATCTCTCATCGCAGAGCAGCAAGTTGTGATAATCTTATTAATTACAGTCCCCAGTGGTCTTATGTCGAACGGGTTCGGAGATGAGAACCTTGGTCAAGTTACCCATTGAAATAGTCTAGTATTGCATGTCAATTTGAGATTGCAACTTCCGATTTGATTCTCGAAGATAGTTTGTATGTAGAGATGAAGATTGATTTCCTTAGTACTATGTGATCATCACTAGGTATGATCTGCCAAAGAGAAGTCGTTTCCATCTTCATTTCCTCTTCATCCCACCTTGTCCACAACCCAATATCTTCACTTCTCAAACAACCCCTTAGCTTTTTCCTATTAATCATAGCATTGGAGTCTCAAGCTCTATTGCTAAGTATGCAAAACCCGCACCCATCAAAGTGGTTGTCAAAGCAAGGAGCAACTTAGCCCTTCTGCTAAATTCCTCCGACCATACAACATTCAAACACCAATAAATACTCAAGTGAAGCCACATTCTACCACCAACTAGGATCCCAACTTTAAGACAAGCCTCCTCGGGAATACCGCAGCTGCAGACAATAAACAAGGCCATGCGTAATATTATCCACATCAAGAGGAGAGATAAGATAAACTTGATCATTCTCATGTTGAATTGGAAGAATAAAGCAAATCTTCGACAAGTAGTAATCAATTTGAACCTGATTGGGCCGAGATCGAGGAATCTCTTTCGTTGTTCGTCGACGAGGATATTGAACCCTTCGAAAGAGTAAGCTTGCTGCCATTTGTCTAACCACTCTGTAAAGTGGACCGGCCGGCCGTTGATAGTATATTGCCGGGGTGGGAAAGGCAAATGGTTGCCAGAGACCGCCATCGGGATTCTTCGTCGATTCAGCATTGATTTGCTGAATATTTGTATCTTCGTGAAGTTCGATATTGGGTCGTTTGTTGGATGAAGCCTTTCATTTATTAGAATCGATTATGAAAAAGCTTCTGTAAAATGTTTGGTACCTGTCGATCATGTTAGTATGTAAGTCAATCAAACATAAGTGTCATATCTCCTAACCGTGTCGGCATATGACTTGCCACTCGATGCGCGAGGCTGATTAGGTACGGGATATGGTCAACTTTTTCTAATGTGAAAAGGTTTGTTTTTGGCACTCGAGCTCCAATATAAAGTCAGACAAGTAACTCATTACTGACTACAAAAACTTTCCTCGCCTAACTTCCATCACCACATGGCCGATCGAAATTCACTTGATGACAGAGATACTCGGTATTTTGGCTTCCAAATTACAACCTATGAATCCAAGATATTTGCAAATAACATAATACCACAGGAAGAACAATAACCTTCTCTGGAAGCCCCTACAAGCACAATTATCAGCCAGCTGCGCGCCTCTTTCATTCTCCCGATAAGCTCTCACTCCATTCACCATCTCGGTTCTCTTTTTTCTTCTGCATCCCGTCAAACTATTTGTAGGTATCTTTCACACTAAACTTTCTGAGCGGTAATATTAAAAGGTTTCAACACATTCATCGCTAACCACTGCCCAGTGCAATTGTTGGAATCAAATTTAAAAGATATCATTGATGCCCAGGTTAGATTATCAGAAGGCTGGAAAGGGAGAAATTAGGCCCAGATCGATATCTTGGGCTCCTGCAAATAGCTTGATGTGGTGATTAGATCAAGGTGTTGTTTTCAGTCAATTTTTTGCGTCCACATATGACTTGATAATTTAGATGAACTTTCTTAATTAGATGATGAATAAAGTCTATAGCTTGTGTCCCTCTGGTTTCAACACCAGTCTTCTGGCCGACTTTGTATCAGTACAATGATTAAGTATTTCCTAAAGCATGATTTCCCAAACGACTATCTCCACGCACCTTTCACAAGTCAAAAAGATATGACTTTAATCTTTTGCTGACCCTCCACTACCATAAGACGGATATGACTACACCATTAGTTAGTGATCGTTATTTCCCAATTACTATCAGTGTAACATACTATCAAAGTTCCCATAAACTTAACTGGTTCCTTGTCGAGGATGACCTCACTTGGACTAGTGCTACCACCTGCAGGAAGTTGCCTTCCATCTTGATTACCGGGTGCATGCGAATGGTTTTCAGCATCATGATTCGCGGTACTGTTGTTCTGCGTCTGTTCGGAAGTGTTTGGAAAACCAGTGGGTCTTTCAGCATTAGAAATTGTTTCATCCTCCTCGTTGACCGCTCTGATTGCCGCCAGAATCATCTTGCCCTGTTCGTAATCCTCGTCATTTTCCATTTTTAGTTGGTAAGAAAGCATGAAATGATTCATCGACTCCCAGCCATTATTCTTGAGCCAAGCGGTATCAGTCAGTCGAGGTTCCTTAATTGAAGAACTCATGATTGCAGAACTGGTATCGTTGAGAAGAAGTCTTGCGAGATCCTGTAAAGAACTAATAAGTTTGACCTGTCCGTGGAGCTTTGTTTTCGACTTGGTTCGTGTTTTCAGAAGGAAAGCATTCGGGGTAGCGATCTTATAGATACGAATCATGGCGAGAAATCAAGAAGCTTAGTGCGGGGTAGTCCCTTTTCTCATCTATAGTAGCACCGCCTAAACTGTCGTTTTCTATATGAGTGAATGGAAGTCAGTACAGTAGTTTGCAGTGAATCATTGGACTGCCTAGCTTATTCTCAATGATTCATTGACTAGCAATTCATGACTATCTCAATAAATAGAAATATTGATCATCTCTTTCCCTTTATCTTATTCTAGTGGACCTGCTTTCCAATTTCCGACCACTAGCCATTCTTGACCAGACGGATTGTAAGGATGAAATCTTTAGATTTGAACTTTGCAAAGTAAGAGGAACTTTAAGACTTGTTCTGCCCCAAAACGCTCGGGTGCAACATCTGAAATCGTACTCGAAGCAGTCCTTGCCATAATGTCATGGTTCTGTTGTTCTTTTGATATTCCAAGATCATTGGGTAGCCTCGGAGACTCTCGCTCTAAACTATTACTCTGGTACTCTTTTGTTCATCTATGATATTCGGGTAAAGTAATCGATATTTGGTTGTGGCTGTAATGGCATGTAGTCTGCTCAGCCGCTGTCTAATAATGAGGTGACCGTGCTGTTTAATTACCATTTGTTTTGTGTTTTAAAGTCTCTGTTTAATAACAAAGTGATGAATTTAGAGTTTTCACATGATGCCGTTGGATGAAAATCTTCCGGGTTGCGGAATGTAGACATTAATATTTGAAGTTGTAAAATGAAAAGGGATACTATTTAGCCGAAGGAAGGCAGAGAGATATCTGGAGTTCTTTCAGATGCTCTCTCTTAGATTTTAAGCAATCAGTTTCTCTTGCTCAAGATTGAGTCTCCTTAAAATGCTGATTTCAGCGGAAAATTTGCGCGAAAAGGTTCGTTTTTAAAATCTTGGGGCCCGTTTCTTTCCAGTACTTTCCTCGGGGTCCTCATTTTGCACAAGAAATAGTTCATATTTATCCTCAGAGATGTGGTATAGAGATTCCAGCAACAAAATACTTCTTGATTAGACTTCAAATCATGAGGTAAATGAGATCACGGAGCTTCAATCTCGGGAACAAGGCTGACAAAACCATTCCTAAAATTTTCCAGGAGTGTGAATTACAATCCAACCAGTCAGATAACATGAGAATTTCTAGCAGGATCCCCATCGTATTGCTCCTTGAAACCATGGTTATTAACACTTACAATGTCAGCGAAAAGGCCCACAAGTACATTACAACCGATACGGTGGTGTTCAATGTATTCATGATCAATTGAAGCAATCAAACAATTCTGCAGCTTTCATTTCACCGTTACCTGGCAATTGAGTGATATTGGGTGTCGAAGCTAGAATGTAATGACATGCTGTTAATATTGCTGATTATCGAATTGATATCCTATCAAACTTCCAAAGAATACTAATCCAACACCTGAAATGGCCCGAAATCGTCATTTGGGATGTTTGATGTCGCCATCTAAGACTTTTGAAAAAGAAAAAAACTTATCTGGGTGGTGAAATGGTTGGGGGCGAGAAATTATGAGTAAAGGCACAAAAACGGATACACTTTGTTATCGATCGAGGTACATCTACCATGACCAGTGTTTCACAACATTGACAAACAGTGATAAAGATGCAGGAAAGTGAAAGAAGCGATAAGGTTAAGGTTCTAGAAAAGTGAGACTATTCCCACTTGTGGATTACTCTTACCCCAACTTTATTTCAAACTTTATTTAGCATCATTACTAATTGATGAGATCATTATTTTGCTTGACGTTGAACAACTTACATCAACTCAAATTTATACATTGCCATTATCAGTGCAAATCATTCATAAAATTTGCTTTAAAATATCGAGAAATTATGAAAAAAGCTACTGTACTCGCACCCATACTCTAACTAATTCCTTGCATTACTTTTTCTTCTAGAGTGAAGAGAAATGCCACCAATGAAGAACTACAGCACGGATGAAAACTGTAAAGGGAGGAGGAAAACTCTAAGTAAGAGGGGAAATAGAACACAAAAGGGCTGATAAATAAGATCTTGCAATCGAGCATCTGTAGTGTAGAGTCGCAATAGGGGTGGCTACGAAATGCCCTCAGGCTCTGTCGCTTATTCGTTACTCGGATTACATAGGATCTGTTCTTTGGTCGCTTTGATCGCATTCATGCGGTAACGAGTTCTCATCACACGACTTTACATACGTACATCCATGATGTTGCCGTATAGAACTTTATCATCCTTATATATATATCTTTCTATGGCCTGACCCCCTTTCTTTCTACACACAGTTTTTCAAGCACATGAGTATCGGCAAAAGCTACTCAAACAACTACATTCACCCTATACTGAGTATAAAAACTCACAACTACCACACCATCGAGCGACAGACTTTTCATAAACCACCACAGTCCCATACTATTTCATAGACTCCGAAGCTTATCAGCGATTTCAACCTGTATTGAGTTTCCTTATAAAGCATCAGCCAACACAAAATTATTAAACACTTCATTCAATAATGTGTATCAGCTTCGCTTCTCCTCCTCCAGCCCACTGTCCTCTCGACTCTCTCCGCCCCGCCAATCCTACTCCTTACCATCCGGAAAACCTTCCATCAATCTTATCTCCTTTCTTTCGTCCCTCCAACCCAACTCCCTACCATCCACAAAACCTTCCCCAGGACCTTGAAGAGACACGATCAATATGCCGCGTCCTCAAAGAAGCTGGATTTGTCAATATAGAGCAATTCCTGGATTCGCATGATTTGAGAGATGATGAGAAGAATCGCATGTTAAGGGCCTGGGAGTTCAATGAGGGAATAATAGAGGACTGTATGGTTCAGAATGCGAAAGAGGAGATCTTGATGCAGAGAGAAAATGAGATTGATGGTGCGAGAGAGAAGGAAAATGAAGTCTTTGCCTCATTCACTGGCATTAAGAAAAAGGCTAAGACTGTGAAATCAAAAGTGTTGAGCGAGAAGAGAAATTTCATCACTCGTCAGGCAGCAACACCCCGAAAGATAAACGAAGAGATGAATTATAGCTCCGATGAATCTTATTTCTCTAATTACTGAAGGGGATGAATATTCACTGGAATGACAATCAAATATGAAGCGGTACTGCAGACCGGCTAGGAGATTCTATTACCGCCGGCCGGAATGATATCTAGTCAAAGGAGGTTGACAAAAACATAATATAATATCGAATACTGAAGAGTTCAAAGAAGGGTACAACGATGCTAGGCAGATACAATACCGTGTCTGTGGCAAAGACACAAAGAATTGCAATGAGTGTACTTACACTTTCGAACGGTTCCGTTGTAAGGAGAAATAGTAATAGCGAGGAATTAATGAATTATGAGATCGTTGTTTCGACTGATGAGATCGATCACTGATTACTCTGAAGTGGGGTCATTAGTTGAGCACATGGCATGCACGTGGTGTGGTTTTAGTTAGTTCGTTCATGGCTAGCGTTAGGGAATTGACCATCAAGCGAATGTCACCCGCTGAATTGAAATGTCGATCTACTAAACTTTATTTTTCCTAGAACTGTGATGTGATTCGTGAGAAAATGCACATTAGTACTTCGACTTTGCTAGCCCTCTTCAAGTCTTCCGGAGACTCTTGCGCTATCAGGTTAGTGTGATTCTCCAGGTTTCGATGTTCGGTATATAGCATATCAAAGCATGATGCCTCTTCTCAAGTTCTCATACTCTACATCAATACCTCGCGCGCATTTGAAATTCTCTCCATATCTAGTGGCTTTAATAGGGACTGAGCTGCACATGACGGAGGGATACGATTCTAAGAACATGATACCTCAAGCTTCCAACTACGATCGAGAAATTCCGTACAAACATGAGAACCAAGGTCGAAACCGTGATCAGGAAGATAAAGTCTTATTTCTCTACGATTCTACCGTGGATTCAAAACGTCCATCTAATAGTCCTCGCCATCCTGGATGTGAAATTAAGCATCGTAGAAAAAATCTTCATCAAAGTCATCCTCAAAATCCTCATAAACATCATCTCCATCACTGAGATCTTCATAGCCAAAATCGTCGTCGACATAATCATCATCGACCATACCTCCATCAACATCGACATCAACATCGACATTAACATCAACGCTTTCATCCGATTCTTCCCGAGATGAAACCCTATCCAGTTCCTCAACAATCTCAACCCCAGAAACCTGGACCCCATCATCCACTTCGTTACTACTAACCACGTCCGTAAATCCGATTGATTCCATTACACCACGTTCTTCTTCCTCATCACTAACCACCTCCAAAACCCCGATCAATTCAACTATATCATCTTCTTCTCCCGAGCTCTCCGCATCTCGCTCATCCTTGACATATTCTTCATCTTTAGCCGCCCTAAACTCCAATCTTCTCAGATCCTCCCCCCTCAAATCCTCCTCCTTCATCCTCTCAACCATTTCCTTTGCCATTTTAAGATCTTCATCGTTATATAATTTCAATCCATGTGAGAACATGAAATCATTCATGCTGCGAAATCCGGCATCTCTGAGAATTCTGTATGTTGATTTGCGGGGTTCGAGGCTTGCTGAATAGCTTGGTTGATCGGCGTTTTTGATAAGTTGAGGAGAGGAAGAGGGTTGAATTTCGGTAGAGGTGCTCATTTTGGCGCAGGCTTTTGATTTGAGATGTGTGAATTGTTTGATGTGTTATTTCTTGGTGTGTCAGGACCTTGGATTGGAAAGTATGTTGATTTTGATTGGTATTGTAGTTGTAGTTGTAGTTATGATTGTGAAATATTATTTATGTTACAGAAAAGAAACGGTGCTGATAAAGGCATTTGAATAGAAGGGAAGAATGGCGGGGTAGGAGATTCCATATTGTTCCACTTAGGTCTTTCTTGCTGCTACCTGTATGAACGTAGGTGAATGACTTCAATTTAATGGCCACTGTACTAAGCCTAAGCGAATGCGAAAGAGGCGAGCTCTTTCAGTGGTCTTTATTTAAGGCGTACTATCTGTATAAAATAACTAGCTCTTTAGATAGAATACAATATTGACATTAAGGACCTACCATCGTAGAAGCTACGTTGTCCGTAGCCTTCTCAAACCAGCACTAGCTGATATATTGGAATAAGAGAAAACGAAGAATTGAAGTGAAATGAAAGAATGAATATTCAATTGAATCCGACCTTCTACAACTTACGCGAGCTGAATCCTGAGTTTCTTCAACCCTTGTAATATTGCCATGCATAAGTCTCTGCAGTTTCCAAATAGTAAGTGGTGATTACGTTCATTTATAGCTTGGTATCGTGAATAAAAGATTTTTCTTCTCACTTCCTCCCCTCGTACAAACTATTTAACTTCAAACTGCTCTCCAGATTTCTCCTCTTCATGGACTCTCAAAATAATGAATTCCATCCGTCAACGCTACTGTGATAATCTGCGTAACATTCTGTCCATCCGCACTCTGATCCTCTGGAAGTCTTTGTAGCACATTATTCGTAAAGGCCTCATGTCCCGCCAACAACAAGCCTAGACCAGCCACAATAGCACCATCCAATCCTTGCTCCTTGAACAATTGCTTTTTACCCTTTAGGGTATCTACGGCAATCGGATTGTCGATTGCGAGAGTAATATTCACATGTTCAATGAGTGATTGTGCGTCTGATTCTGATATTGTAGAAGGTAAGAGAGCGGAGTCTATGACACCTTGTAGAAGAGAAAGGTATACAGCTGTGAGAGAGCCCAGAAGGGGAGCGGCAGGGAGAAGCCCACCGCTGTAAAGGGCGGTTTGGGAAGTGAGAGCTCGGACATTGTTGTCGAGGGTTGTGATGTCGTTTTTCACTTGGGTGACGGTTGTGAGGGCTAATACGGTCGAGGGCCATAGGAGGAGGGCTTTGATAGATACCATTTTAAGTTATAAGGAGCGATATATGATGAATTGTGAAAGTATATCAAGCTTTTGACATGGATGACTCAAAAAGTTTAAGAGAAAAAGATTGCAAGAAGTACAAAGTCTGGGTGAGTAAAGAAGGCACGGCGAAGATAAACTTTTATAGGAAGTGCTTATTGAGAGATCGCCCGTTAGGGAGGGATCCTTCATCAATCGTTAATTATACCCAATCTGGGATTAACATCTTTCCAGATATAGTAACCTGTAACCAAGCCTTGGTGCTCGTTAATGGTGGATCGGACCATCAGGATGGAATCGTTGGATCGATTCAGTTACAGACTGAAGAAGATTGAATATTAAAAAACAACCAGGTTATGAGAGAATGACTCGAATCAAATTATAGAATTATTCTCAACTTTAGATGATTCCACACGAACTGTCGAGTGCTAAACAGCTGCTCAGTTGAAGACATGAATATATCATCAAAGAGGCTGTAGACAGAGCCTGCGGATGATTGACAAACATTTGAAGTAGCTGAAAACAAGGTACCCAACGATCTACCATGGACTGCATTAAGTAGCGTTGTGATGTGCAGCGCTATTTGATAGACATCGAAACCATTTACAAGCCATTGACATGGGATTAACCGAACCGCCTAGGCCATTCGGCACATGTGGCTGGCACGCGAGGCACGTGTCAAGGATGTGATAGCAATCAATCGTTCTGCAGAAGGGTTCGAGCAACATTAGAGGAACAATGATCCTCACTCCATACAATTTGTATAGTTTGGGGGAGATCGAGAGAGCAAAATATTTTTCATCGCGCAATCACCTGCTTGTTGTCTCTGCACGGTACCTGGCCGAGGCACACAGGTACCTTACCCCGCGAAGTATATCTGATCCCCATAACTTAGAATGTCGGGCTCATCCTCTAACTTCCGAGCTCCTCCATATGCTTTGACATGTCGGCTGGGAAATTTTGTGGGTGATTAGATGCAGGCACCATTTCCAGGTACAAACGCTTGAGGGTGGCTCGGGTGAGTGTCCTATGCCGCTGTGTGATTTCTGAGAAAGAGACACAGTATCTGTGTTATGGATAGCCTAGATTCCATCGTATACGCCGACAATGTTACTTCTCGAGCTCAAATAGATATAGATAGAAAAGACAATTTATATGCTAGAAACTAGTTGTGCACAAAGGCCAGAGACGCGCACGCTTACATGAGAAAGAGAACTCATCGCCATTCTGCCGCTTTCAATTTCAGGGCGGTGAGCCTACCTTTTTTGGACTTTGAACATCTCCGGAAATAACCTTTTGGGATGGTTCTTATTCCCAGACGATGGAAATTTTCTTAATTTCTTGTCTAAATCTGGAGGTGACTCTGGAGGTGACGGTGGAGGTGGTCGAAGAAACTGATCTTTTTTTCAGATATGCAACAAAACAAATTTGTTTGTTAGTTTCACGTGATGGGTCCTGGCAGAATAAAGCGGTGATTCGTTGGATTATGTAAACAATTCGAATGGAAAAATGATGGTAATACCTAACCTTGGAACTCTTCTTCTGTCTCTCGCTACTTTCTCTCAACACTAATAATAACAATAGTTTCAATCTGTTGCATTAATTAATGGTTCATCTTCATCTCAGAATTTGTACAATGAAGGAAGACATTTCATACATATTATCAGTACTCGTCTGGTAGTGCCTGGAATACTGGAGTACCCTTGGATAACCTTCGAAGATCAATCAGTTGGGACCCGCTCCTTCATGATAACGCTTAAGGTCTGAATGGTGCAATTTGGTAGTATTCTTACCCTTTGCATGTTCATATTACGGAGGCTGGGGAGGTAAGTGAATCTGTTGACTGTACTCCAGATATGATTCTAATCATATCAATATCTACGAAGAGCTAGAACTACTCGAAGGGTCTTTTTCTACATCGATAAGGACATCAAGTGGGCCATTGTTATCACATCTTACAACGACTTGAGAAAATCCAAGTTCCATTCGACAAACAGCTGAAGGATAGAGGAATGGCATCCCCATATCGGGAATGCTCTACGTGGTTCACCGACAGAAAGTACCTCGTCTAGAGCTCGGATGTACAAATGTACACGATATCATCACACCATCACATTATCACATCTTACTCCCTTTATCCACCGGATCTCTTTCCGAATTTGACCCGCACATAACCTTCCTCGCCACATGGTAACGCCACCTTCTTTGGAAATCTAGAGGTTGCATTGTCCTGACTAAATTTGCCAGGTACGAAAGTAGCTTAAGGTACCAGCAGTACCAAGATTCGGGGATTTCCGAACATTGACCAATCATGTTATCTACTTTTTTTTATCAATTGAGGATACATAATGTTATCGTATAACGACTTGTATCATGGATTATCATGGATTACAGTAAAACCTCTCTATAAGGATCCCCCCTATAAGGATAACCTCTATTATCCTTATTTTTTTTTGGTCCCAAAGAATTTTAGGCCCAAAAAAGGCCTATATCCTTAAAACCTCTTTAAAAGGATATCCTTATATTCTTCGGTCCTAGGATTACGTGTATCCTTATTGGACCAATAGAATTATCAGGATTAGCTATCACATAATAAGAATATCGAAATTTTAGTTATATTTTTGTGAAAATGAAAAATATTGAAATTGTTATGGAAATATAACCCGATCGGGATTAAGCGGAAGGAGATTACTACTAGGTCGGGATTAGTCGGATACCTCTATATATCCTTAAAAATGACCACAAAAACCGGTATCCTTATAGAGAGGTTTTACTGTATTCATTAATGACAGCAAATATCCCTGACCCCACCTTCCTTTTCGGTAAAGGTCCGTCAGCTCGGATAAGCAACTATCATTTTCCCAGCCCATCACAACATTCAACAACTAATTTATATTACCAGGGACAACATTCTACCACGAGTATAGAAATTGTGAAAGAGGTATGGATCTTCTCCAGATTTAGTGCCTTCTTCCCTAATTTACTTGATTTTCAACATTTCCAAGACTTTCATGACTAAATGAATCAATTTACGTCTTATCGTGAAGTCGTATAACATATATACACCTGCCTAATTGGGATTCACTAAATGTAAAGTTACATGACAACTGCAACTAGGCTTAATGTGCGGGGTTTGAGGTACCAGAAAATGGAAAGTTTAACAAGGTCTACTTTTACTACATATTCCCCAAGCTCTCATATTTTGTTATTCTCCATCTCTCTCATCCTACTCATCATCAATTCATACGATTCTTTGAAGCTGTGATCATGGTTGGATTCTCGGTTCTCATTTCTACAGCTTTGGCTGCTCAATCGGCTCTCGCGGGTTCAGTCATTCGCTCGAGAACAAATTATGCAGTCAAGGAAAGACACCATGTTCCTAGACAATGGAAGAGAGTTGCTCGTGCTCCTGCTGAAGGTATCATTAATTTGAATATCGCATTGAAGCAGAGTCAGTTTGAAGAACTCGAGAGACAATTGTATCAGGGTTAGTTAAGCTCCAACTTTTTGCATTCGAATCGACAGAACTAACATATTCATTACAGTTTCCGATCCATCCCACCAAAAGTACGGCAATCATTTGACTTCTGAGGAAGTCGATGAATTGGTTCGACCATCATCTCAAACTCTTGATTCCACTCACGAATGGCTTCTTGAGAACGGAATTGACGCTTCAAGCTTAAGATACAGTAGTGCAAAGGATTGGATTCATCTCTCCATTCCAGTCAAGGATGCTGAGCGCTTGCTCGATACCGAATATCATGTTTATGAGCATGAAGCTGGTGGTCAAATTATTCGTACTCCAAATTGGTCACTTCCTATGCATCTTCATCAGTATATTGATGCTATTCAACCAACCACTTCATTCATGCGTGCCGCACCAAGATCTAGTTACAATCCAATAGAGGCAAAGATTAATTCAAGACACACCAATGTTATTGAAGGACAACTTAGTGCAGGACATACTCCATCTGGATATACTCCTCCATCAAACACTACACTTTCGGCGCTATGCGACGTTGCTGCAGTATCTCCTGAATGTTTCCAAGCTCTCTATGGAACCGGAAAATACAAGCCAAAGGCGGCTGGAAAGAACAAGATTGGATTCAACAATTTCATTGGGGAGGTTCCCATCAGAGCAGATGATGCATTGTTCTTACTCAAGTATCGTCCAGATGCAGTAGCCTCTGCATATCAATTCAAATACGTCTCTATCAATGGTGGGCCAGTTCAAAACACCACTCTCACTGCTGAGCAATTGGCAGATGGGCTTGGCAAAGAAGCCAATCTCGATCTCACAGCTATCACTGGAATCAGTTACCCAACCCCAATTACCGCCTACTCGACCGGTGGACAACCACCCTTCAATGCTTCAATTGGCACATCTAAAAACACCAACGAGCCATATGCCGATTGGTTGAATTATGTTCTCGCACAACCTACCTCCGAGATTCCTCAGGTTATTAGTACATCCTACGGTGATGAAGAACAAACTGTTCCCGAATTCTATGCCAAGCGCGTCTGCGAACAACTGGCTCAATTGGGTGCTAGAGGTGTATCAGTTCTTTTCTCCTCCGGAGATTATGGAGTTGGAGACAACGGTACATGTTTCTCCAACGACGGAAAGAACACCACAATGTTCGTTCCAGATTTCCCAACAAGTTGCCCATACATTACCTCTGTTGGAGCTACCAAATTCTTCGAGCCAGAAGTTGCTGCTTATCGTGCTACTGGCATTGATCCCATCAACGGTGTTTATCATGGTGGTTGGTCTACTGGTGCTGGGTTCAGTAACTACTTTGCTAGACCTTCATACCAAGAAAAGGTTGTTTCTGCTTACGTCAAGAAACTCAATGGTACTTTCGATGGTCTCTACAACAAAAGTAAGTACCTTCTCTTCTCATCTTGCGTATAGAATATCACTAACAGTTTCCAGCTGGTCGCGCATACCCTGATATCTCTGCCCAAGGTTTCTACTTTGCATACGTATGGAATCAAACTTACGGCTCCATCTCCGGTACCTCTGCCTCTACACCTCTCATGTCCGGTATCATTGCTCTCATCAACGATGCGCTTCTATCGAAGGGTAAACCAGTCCTTGGTTTCTTGAACCCATGGTTGTACAGCAAGGGACACAAGGGATTTACCGATATCCTCAGCGGAAGCGCAGTTGGATGCGATACTGCTGGATTCCCTGTCACTGAAGGTTGGGATCCCGCTACTGGATTCGGTACTCCTAACTTCCCAGAGTTGTTGAAGCTTGCTGGAGCCAACTAGAAAAAACTCAATTAGATTGGCTGGTAATATAAAGGGGACGATGGCTAGGTAATCGGTAAAATGAATGCATGAAGCATGATGAATAGATAATTCTAATGATATAATGATTACACTCAAATTTGATTTATTATTCATATTGATTCGAGAGAGATACAAAAGATGTGATTCCCATTATACATAGATCCCTAAATATCTATTTATATTCAATCTAAAGAGCTAATTATATAGAAAAGTAATAGGCCTTATATAAATATTATTGAAAAAACTAGTCTCTTTCATATTTACTTATTTCCCTTTAATATAATAGTTATTATATTAAAATTATTTTTTTGAAATAAATATTTTTGTTTATACACTTAAGATTTTCTTTTATAGCTTCAAATATAATGATTAAAAAGAAATTTATAAAATTATAAAAATCCTTTATCCATTAATTAAAATTTCTAACCTTTTATTAATAAAGTCAATCTCTTCTTTTAATTCTTTTTTATTTATTTTATTGCTTTAATATTAATTTTATTTGTATTAATTAAATTAGTAAAAGCTTGATATAACTTTCTTTTTATTATTATATCAGCCGAATTAATTGGATTATCAATTCAGATTACTTCAATGATTTCTTTTTATTTATAGGATTAATAAAGTACTATAATATCGATTATTAATCTCTTCTCATTAATTATTTTTAATTTTATAAATA